>QVTF01020377.1:157500-180000 GCA_003573665.1 Oxygymnocypris stewartii | reverse complement strand
GATCAGTCTTTTCAGTTAGAGACATTAATTATTGGAATACCCTACCAACTGAATTAAGTACAAATTATTCAACATTTAAATATAAATTAAATAAATGGTTAAAAGCAAATAAAATTTGTTTCTTTTTTTTTTGATAATGCCATTATTATTGTTAATAGTGCTATTGTATGTAGTTTTAAATGTTATTGTATGTTAATTTTTAGGTTGCCTTTTTAAAATCTGGCAAGATACAAATTAGCCAATGGAGCTAACTCTGGCTTATTTACAGTATTTTACAGTCGATTAATGAGCACTATCCCAATTAATACAAATTTTAAAAAGCAGAAATTCAGTAGTAAACCCTGAACCAGGTTATAAACACTACTTTATTCAGCATCACACTGAGGTAGAGATTAGTGGTCGACCGATATATCGGCTGATATTTGTCATTTTTTAAATCTCGGCATCGGCAGATATGTTTTTCTGTTTGGCCGATGTGTTCGAGACGGGACTTTTATTTTGACGACATTCTCCCTCTAGTTCCTTGTCTTTGTTCAGTTCTGTCTAATATGGATAGAAGTCTATTTAATAATCAGATAGAACTGTTAAACAAAGGAATTAAAATATATACAAACAGTATTATAACGATTGCTTTTATTAGTAATAAAGGCCAACTATACTTTCTTGTTTGCCGTCAACATATCAGCAAATACGCATTAATATCACTTTGAATAGCTAATGAACATTTCATTTCACAAACGTGTCACATGTCAATGTTCAGAATCCTTCAACTTTATGCAAATGAAGAGCGACTTTTGGGAGCGACAGCCAATAGGAAAGAAGACGGTTGAGCTCACGTGATCGTTCTCTAAGCCGTAGATAAACATACTCAATGGAAACATAGTAGGCTCGGTTTCTCAATTCATATTTAGTATTTTGCCACCAAAATGTTTGTATGTAGCGGCAATAAACCTAATTTGCTGTCAAGGCAACCAGTAGCAAGAACACCCCCCAGCGACTATATAATTTAAACTCCTGATTTCAAATTATGTGGCGATTTATGCATTTGCCCGCGGTCATATTCATGTCATTTTCACTGCGTGCTGTATGTAAAATGAGTGTTACCTTGGCTTTATTTGGAAAAATATGATTCCCAATGAATACAATATTCCCAGAATACTGAGTGCCCAGTTGTTACAGTGTTTACTTCCTTTTTAATTATATTTGTATCAAATATTTATTTATTTTGTTTTCTAAAGTATAGGTATGTTTATTTTACACATTTATTTTTGAATTCACTTTAAAATGATTTCAAATTTCTGAAATATTAAAATAAATACAATTATATGGGCTTAATATCGGCCACCCTGCTTTCCAAGATATCGGCATCGGCCTTCAAAAATCCGATATCGGTCGACCACTATTAGAGATGAAAAGAAGCTGCCATGAGTGAGTGCAGTGATTGAGTCCCTCAGATGCTCGTGATCTTCACCCTCACTGCAGGTCTGAGACTCACCGGCTGTCCCGGTCCCACAGCAGCATGCGGATGTGGTTGAGGATGAAGGCCTGGCCGAGTTTGACCTGGATCCCGGAGCGCCCCTCCTCCTCTATGGGGTGTCTGGAGAAGCCGTGGTCCAGATCGTAGTTCTGTGTGTCTCCGTCCAGCAGCGCCGACTTCAGCTCGCCTTTCATCACCTGAGCACCGTACTTCATCGTGGCGATGTTCTCCTCCGGAACTGTGTGCGCACACATACACACACACACACACACACACATAGACACACACGCACGCATGCACGCACGCTCACACACAGACACACACATACACACACATAGACACACACGCACGCATGCACGCACACTCACACACAGACACACACACAAAGACACACACGCACGCATGCACGCACACACAGAGACACACACGCACGCATACACGCACGCTCACACACAGACACAGAAACACACACACACAAAGACAGGCAGACAGACAGACAGACAGACAGACAGACAGACAGACAGACAGACAGACAGACAGACAGACACACACACAAACAACACACATGACCCACACACGACACACACACGACACACACACACACACAGAGACAACCACACACGACACACACACACAGAGACACACACACACACACACACACACACACACACAGACAGACACCCACACATGACACACACACAGAGACACCCACACACAACACACAAAGACACACACACACGACACACACACACAGAGGCACCCACACACGACACACACACAGAGACACACACACAGAGACACACACACAGAGACACACACACACACACACATGCACAGAAACAGAGAGAGACACACACATGCACACACACACACAACACACACACACACACAGACACACACTGTGTGAAAAAAACTGCTGTAGGCAAATATGATTTACACTAAGGTTCCCTTGTAAGCGTAATTATAATATTAGGTACTGATTAATAGTAATTAACTACATGTACTTTAACTACAAGGTTAAGGTTAGGATCAGGCTTTGGTTAAAGGTTAGCTGTCTGTAATTATGCATGATTTTTGTTATTGGTAAGCACATATAATATTTACCAGTGTTGCTGAAAATACTGGACTATATTAATTCACATGCATCAACTGAATTTAATTCATTTATGTAGGATATCAGTAAAAGAAAACATGTAAGTTCAGCTATTTTAAAAGCTTTATATGATTTGTAGCTTGTGATGGACCCGAGGATCTTTCTTAATTTTTTTTCACAATCATTAATCATATGCAATTAATCTTTGGATTTATAATAGTTGTTCATTTGATTTATGCATCATTTAATTATTTGTCAATTTTATTTTACTATTTTCCTTGCTATTGTTTAATCTTGTGATTGTGGCGTTTTTATTTCCAGGCGTTTGGGATGTTGATGAAGTAATTTAGTCTAAGTTCTTAGCAATGCATATTACTAATCAAAAATTTAGTTTTGATATATTTACTATACAAAATATCTTCATGGAACATGATCTTAATATCCTAATGATTTTTGGCATAATATAAAAATTTATAATTTTGAGCCATGCAATGTATTGTTGATTATTGCTACAAATATACCTGTGCTGCTTATGACTGCTTCTGTGCTCCAGGGACACATAACAAGTAATGAATAATTAACACGCTGCTTTGCCTCTAAACTGCTTCGGCTGTGAGCTGCTTTAGAGGCGTTATTGTGTTACTCTCCTCGCAGCTGATTGGTCCATTTCTGCTTTCTGGCCTCTGAACGGAGACGGTCTCAGATGAGCTCAAACTGAATCAGCCTGTAACGACTTACCCAGCATGCCGCGGTGGTTCAGGTCCATGTCTCGGGTTTCCGAGCGCGTCTTGATGGCGTCCAGAAGGTCATCGGGACTAACCAGACCCGACGGTCGCACCACGTTCAGCATCTCGGTCAGCGTCATGAGCGGCAGACGCACCGCTGACATCACTTCCTGTGTGTCCGTGCCTTCGCCGTTCTGCCGACACCAGCGGTCCAAAGCCTGGAATATCTCCCGCTCGCTGGCCGCGAAAGAGTCGCGCCGGACGACGGTCAGCAGAGCCGCCTGCGGGAGAACACGGGATTACACCGCTGACGTTTCCATCACCCTGTTTTAAAGGAGTCATCGGATGCCCGTTTCCCACAAGTTGATATGATTCTTTAGGGTCTTAATGAAACATACTTTGGTTAAAATTTCTCAATAGTAGTATAAACCTTTTTTCCCCCTGTCAAAATTTGCTCTGTTTTCCCATCAAGCCATTTTAGTGCATGTCGCTTTAAATGCTAATGAGCTCTGCTGACTCCGCCCCCTCTTCCGAGGCGTGATGAGCAGTTCTGTTTACTTCAGCCGCGAAACTGGCTTACTAGCACATTATTAGGAAAGGCGATATGCAAAGATTCATAAAAACCCTTAGACTCACTTCTTCTGTAGATGAAGCTAGACGCATTTATGTGGATCGGAGGTGCATTTGTCAAAACGAAAGTAACGTTAATCCACTTTGTCTTCAGCGGCTCAGATGTCGGGAGTAAATGACGACTGCTTTATTCATTATTACATCCAATAACTAAACACTTAAATCACTTAATCTGAGACATCTTGTCTTCGCCTACACCAGAGGACAGCTCTCAGCTCACTCAGGGGGCGGGGCTAAGGTAAGACGGTCCTGTCCATCAACTCTCATGGGAGGGGCTTGTGCAGAACTACGTCACTCTGACAGGAATCTCAGAACAGCCTGATTTGAGATGATTAAAAAAAAAAAAAACACTGGGTGGATTTTTATCATTATAGGATGGATGTGTGCACACATTTATGTTCAAACAACTTGTAAAGTTTAATTTTGCATCCGATGACCCCTTTTTAATGCATGGAAGAAAAAAGTTTTTACGCTCGCTTGAGGTTAATGAGAATAATGGGAGAAAGAAATGCATCTTGTGAATAAATTCCTCCAAGCGCATCAAAAAAGTCGTGGGACGGCAAATCCTGACTAACCAGTGGACTGATCTCATTCCACAGCATCTGAAATGTTGTTCAGGTCAATCTGAAACGCCCGAGCAAAGTCTGTCGTCAACGTATTTCTGTATAATCGCCTCCCATAACCGTCTTAAACGACTGCGTTCACAAACAGCAGCATCCACAGGGCTCTAGAGTGCGACCAATTTGGTCGCACGTGCGCCCTAATTTCTCTCGGGTGCGACTAAGAAAAATCCCAGGGCGCACTGGTGCGTCCAGCCATTCGAGAAAAGAAAAAAAAAGTATCCGCGACTCAGAAACTCTGTGGTTCAACAAAAGACACCCCCGTTAGGCTTATATCGGGGTCTAAACCAATCAGAGATAGTGAAGGGCGGACCCCCCCTCTGATTGGCCGCGGTCCAGATATTCCTTTATTATGTGTGTGCGCGTTGACAAATGCGTCACGTGTGCTGCTGCAGTCAGACAGAGAGAAAGAGGTGAGTAGTAGAAATGCGTGCAGTGTTGCCAACTTAGCGAGATTTAGCGCCTTTGTAGACCCCCATAGCAACTTTTTGTTTTCCCAAAAAAGCAACTAGTGACAAATCGAGTCTCTCGGAGTGTCTCTGTGATCGAGATCAGCGCGCTTTCTCTGCATCTGCTCTGTTCAGCGAGCGTCTGAGAGGAGCCCGTTCAGTTAAAACAGATATTATTGCTTCTCTAAATGTACATGCAAATATAGAAGAAATCACAGCACTGGAATTGTCTTGTCTTATATTGTGTATTATTTGATTTCATCAGACAACGGCTCAATATAATTATAAATTAGTATTTTTGTGCAGACTAGCTTCTTGGAAGGGAGAGCTGGTTATGAATTCTTAAAGGGACGTGTTTCAGTCACTATTTCATATTTATCCTGTTGACTGACAACATAAACAGTCAAATATATAAAGTAAAGCAGTTTTATTGAGAATTTGGCTGCATTAAAATACAGTATGAGTACAGAGAGACGATTAGACAGAACAGAACAGTTATTTTTTTGTTTACTTTACTTTGTCATTTAGCAGATGCTTTTATCCAAAGCGGCTTACAAATAAGTAGTAACTAAAATTAAAAGTTAAAACTATACATATTATATACACACATTTAAGAAGATAAAGACATGAAATAAACATGACAAATGCATACAACATTTCAAAACTAAACATTTAAATGAAAATAAAGCTAAAAAAAATCAAAATATTAAATCAAGAAAAGGTATGAGTATAAAAATGCTTCTAACATAACACGAAAGGCCTAAGTATACTTCTTTTTTGCATAGTAAGAATTGGTTATAAAAACTGTAAATACATTGTACATTCACATACAAATACATTCATTATGTTTAGTGCAATTATTTGGTAGTCTGTGGTGGGATGGGGCGCAGGATTGTTTTATGGGTTTAAGGGGGGGGTTTGAGAAGCACTGCACTCGAGCATCCCTTCGTTCAGACACAGTGGAAGATCTGATAAGAATCAGTGTAGAGGGGCAAAGTCTGGAAGATGTTGATGCTAGAGAGAGTGTGTCCAGCTGGTTTAGCCGAGGCCAAAGATCAAGAAGGCCAAACTACAGGAGTTGGCCATCCGAGGGGCATGTGACTGCAATGGAGGATAGTCCATAATACATTGAGCCACGAGATGTTCAGTTTGAAGCCCTTAAAACACTTAATTTAGATTTTATTTATCTTGAGATGTTTTAAGTTTAAATCTCTGCTCAGTGAAGCACTTTAAGCACCAACACTTTTTCAGTAAGTTACCTTTCTTGTAGAATTGTGCTTCAAATAAAGAACTTTATGTTGACCAGATTGTTAGTTAGTCGTTTACTAGTCAATATTGCCTATATAAAAATTTGGGTGCACCTAACTTTTGTGCCGGTGCACCTAAGAAAAAAAGTTAGGCGCACCAGTGCACCCAGTGCAAAAAGTTAGTCTAGAGCCCTGATCCACCTCCGAAAGCATTGACAGCATGTATTGTGTTTCGTCCACTCGCTACACCGATAACAAGAGTTTGCTATAATGTTAATGCACCAGAAGCAGAACGAAACAGCGCGACTCATTTGAAGCGCGACACACGGAGCGGTTATCGCTCGGCTCAGTGTTGTGTCTTCTGACTCTGTCGTTGCTCACAGTGTTTCTGTTTCTGTCAGTGCTGTTTCATTTGATGTTAAACTGAGTCATTTGTGTTGTTCTCTGAACTCAAGCGCTTCACACTGGATCTCACAGCGCTTTTTAGTGTCGTGTAACGAGACTCATTAGTGAGTAACACATCTGCTCTCGTCAAGCTCGTTACCGCTGCGCTGCCACTTGAACTCTGAGCCAAGCGATAAACTCTCTGTGTGTCGCGCGATCAAACATTTATCGAAATCTTGTTCTCAAGGTTTATCAAGGACATTTATATCGTGCGATAATTATTAGGACTGGGTAAAAAAATGATTTAAATAATTCAATTTTTCCGAAATTATATCAATTATTAAATCCCAAGAATCGATTAGTCTATCCCAGTGGTTCCCAACCTTTTTGCATGCCCCCCTACGTACACATATGGTAATCTGATATATATATATATTAGGGGTGGGCATAGATTAATTTTTTTAATCTAGATTAATCTAGATTAATTTTGGAATTAATCTAGATTAATCTAGATTAAAATGGCTCATTTGAATTCTGCCGAAGGCATTCAGAATATGTGTGCTACCCAAATAATGACTAAAAGTAAGTCTTTGAGAACGGGTTTCTCAAGGGGCGCATCTCCTGTTTCCAAAATGCATCACAAACTGCTTGAGAAAGCTGTTCTACTATGATAATTGGTGATGAAAATAAACTATGTTCAATAAGATGTACTTGTGTTTACTAACTGTTTATTCAGTTAAACATGAATGTTGAACTGTAGGCCTACATAAGAGGTCGTGATGAACTGTTTACAGTTTCCATTGGGAAGCTTCTTAAAAATAAATTTTCCCTGAAGCAAACCCGGCGGCTTCATAGCTGCATCCATGTTAGCACGTCACGTCTGATGTGGTAATTTCACAGTAACGTTAGGCATACACACAGGTTCGAAGCAGAGGGTGACACGGGAGTGAATTCTCAAGTTCACATGAGACCTAAAGCACATCCTGTTTGCTTAAAAGCGCAACGTTTCGTTGTTATTCTGAGTGCACACAAATAAACGTAGAGTCTTTACAGATTCGAAAGATGTATTAGGCTGCTTTTATCTGTATGACCAAGAATGACGGAGGTGTAAGAGCAAGTGAACGCACCGGAGCCTGTCCTGCAGCAAACGCGCTTCCACACAAACACTTCAATAGCGCACGTTTCTCTAGGTTAACATCATATTGAGCGGCCATGTAAAGTTGCTACTACATACATCTTTCAGATGAAAAGCCATATTTGAGGTTGATGAATGATAGGTGAGCGTTTGGATGTCCTGCCCGATTGTATTACCACATAGACCAGCCGTTAACAATCTGTCCATCACGGACTGCGAGCCTCTAGTTCGAAGACTCGTTCTCGCCCTCTACAGTGCAATTCGGCTAGGTATACATCCGCGCTAAAATATCAGGGTGAAAGTCATCATAGCTTGCGTAGTATAGACCCAGCTCCCAACCCAACTTTGAGAATAGATTAACGGCGATATTTTTTTTTATCGCCGATAAGAGTCTCGCGTTAACGCAGCACGTTAACGCCGATAACGGCCCACCACTAATATATATATATATGCAATAATAATATAATTATATAATTTCTTTAGTCTCTTAGAAATGCACATTTGACTTCGAGTTGACATTAGTTCGAGTTAGGATGCAGATGTACATTTATGTTCGTTATCAAAATCAGTAATATCTGTAAAAAATTGCAACAACCTCCTTTGTGAATTTTTTTTTTCTGAGTGTTTGAGTTTTATTAAAATTAACCATTGTTCTTCCATAGTAGCATACATTTACATCATGATAACCAGAGTTAAAACCACACATATAGCACATCAATACTGTGCTAAAAAGGCAACTGTATGGTTTCTAGGTAGCCTATTTATATGTAAAACAGTAATAAATATATTACAAAAGCACAAACGCTAGCCTATAGCTTAATCACAAATATACTGTGATTAAATTCTGCCCCCCCCCCCCACACACAGGTTAGGAACCCCCCCCCCCATCTAGCCCCCCCCACCCCCACCCCCACACACAGGTTGGGAACCACTGGTATAGCCTGTTTTCAGTTAATGAAAGGAATGTTGAAGGGCACCCCCCACGCAACATATCTCAATAAGTTACATACTCACTCACACACACACACACACACACACACACACACACACACACACACACACACACACCCTCTCTCACCTCACACACACACACACACACTCACTCACTCTCTCACTCACACACACTCTCACAGACACACACACTCACTCACACACACACACACACACTCTCACAGACACACACACACACACTCACTCTCTTACTCACACACACTCTCACAGACACACATACATACACTCTCACACTCACACACACACTCTCTCACACACACACACACACACACACACACACACATACACTCTCACAGACACACACACACACACTCACTCTCTCACTCACACCACACACACTCTCACAGACACACACAGACACACACTCTCTCTCACTCACTCACACACTCTCACACACACACACACACATACACACACACCTACACACACACACACACACACACACACTCTCACACTCACACACTACCTTGGAGAGCGTGAGCAGAGCGTCAGACCGCAGCAGGTCCGGAGCGTGCCGGTCCATGTAGCAGCAGCAGGCGGCGGCGAGGGAGCTCAGCGAGTACAGCGCGGCCGCGTCCAGCACCAGACACACGTTGTGTGTATTCAGCACGGTGCGCAGGAACTCAGACGTGGAGTCCTCCAGCAGCTGCAGGCCGTAGCGATGGGCCAGGCCCAGGAAGTCCAGCAGGAGCTCCTCGCGCGCGGCGCTGAGACTGGCCCGGCCCGTGTACAGATACTGCAGCAGCATCCCGAAGGCTTCGGCCCGCGTGTCCTCCAGACGCACCTCGGCCTGCGGCTCAGACTCCTTCATGCCGCCGTACAGGAGAGCCCTACGGAGAACATCACGTCAAGCCTACTGCGCTTCAGCTACAACGAGGAGAAAGGGCTGTGTATCGGCAGCAAAGGGACGATACAGATCACGATACGGTATGCATCACGATATTATATAATTGCTCTATGCATCGGCATAAAAAGTTAACAATGAGATGCATCGGTTAAAAAAAAAGTGTGCATCAGTTACAAGTTTGCATTTGTATCGCGATGCATCGTTTCTAACATATGTGACCCAGGAGCACAAAACCAGTCATAAGGGTTAATTTTTTAAAATTGAGATTAATGCATCATTTGAATAAGCTAAATAATTAATATTTCCATTGATGTATGGTTTGGACAATATTTGAAAATCTGAGGGTGCAAAAAAATCTAAATATTGAGAAAATCATCTTTAAAGTTGTTCAAATTAAGTTCTTAGCAATGCATATTACTAATAAGAAACTAAGTTTTGATATATTTACAGTTGGAAATATCTTCATGGAACATGATTTTAAAATCTAATGATTTTTGGCTTAAAAGAAAAATGTATAATTTTGACCCAAACAATGTATTATAAATATACCTGTGCTGCTTATGACTGCTTCTGTGTTTCAGGGTCACATATCTGCATTGGTAAAAACCGACTTATTTACATATAATTACTAGTGGAAACTTTTATTGTTTAGAAAGTGACCAATATTTGATAAGTAGAATGATTTCTCCTCTCTAAACTGTGTCTCAAGCGTGTTTTCTCATCACTGCCGAGGAAAAGCGGAGATTAACGTCCTTAATGTCGATCATGGATCAAATCGATCCGGCCAACAGAGAATATATCTGTGCTGTTAATGCATTTGTGTTTTCCTTAGTGCTTATCTGACACGTCACAGGTATATTCTTCATCTGTAAATGTTAGAAAGACATGCAAACGTATGCATTTTGCCGTCAGGAGTGAACAAGCTTTAGTGCTTTAAAGAGGAGTTTTAAGGATTTGCTGTCTGTCAGAACCACAGAAATAAAAGCGATCATATTTTTTCGTAGCAACGTATTGCATTGTGCTGAATAGTATCCCACGGCATTCGTAACGATATAGTATCGCATCAGTAGCTGCTTCATATGCATCTTTAATGTATCGTATATGCATCGAGATGAGTTATGAGATGCACATCGCTAGTGTCGATGATGTGATCGATGACAGTCGATTATAGTCGTCACGCTAGCTTAAAATGGCAAAAGCGAGAATTAAAAGATGCACCCACTATTTTTAAATCTGTGATCTGGACACATTTGCTGTGTGTGTGTGTGTGGTGGGGTGTGTGTGTGTGTGGGGGGGGGGGTGGCAAGCTCAGAATTGATGCTGAAAACTGGTTTGGTTCAATTATTAACTATTGTTTTGATTTATTACTAATTAAAGTAGCCTTCTTAAGAAATGTAATAAATATGCACACCATTAATTTGATGTAATCGTGTGATAATACCTGTGACACTGCATACTATCCACCTTTTATATATTAATTTTGGTATCAATATTTTTTAAATGCAATTACAACTCATTAATTATTAGTTGTAACAGTAATTCTGTCACTGTGCATTGCTATTCTTGCAGTGGAGAAATGTTGGCAGCACAGCTTAACTACTAGGTATGTCCAGATGTCATATTTATCTTTATATATGACCCTGTGGCTCAGTGGTTAGAGCATTGCATCAGCAGCACAAAAGGTTGTGGGTTCGATTCCCAGGGAACACGTATACTGATAAATGTATAGCCTGAATAAGTCGCTTTGGATAAAAGCGTCGGCTAAATGCATGAATATGAATGTATATGAAACTCCAACCTAAGAATTATCCCTCCAAATATAATCAATTCAGTAGCTTGCGTGCAAAGATGAATACCATATTTGTAAAAAGCACACCTACTTACACATTAGGCTTGAGTACTACTTTGGTAATTCGCATTATTAAAACGCAATGAAATGGGCGTGTCATTGAGTCACACGTCATCAGAATAAATGTCAACACATTGGGGCCAAGTCTGCTTATTATACACCACTTTGGGCTTATTTTTGTGTAAAGTTGTGAGAAAAAAATACACGGTCGCAGATTTTTGGGTTTATTTAAATAGATATTGTGCTTGTTAGTGAAATCTAACAAGCAACTACGTTTCTTTATTTATGTTCGCCGTATTCTCCAATGCATTGATTAACACACGGTCTGCTCGCAGTCCAACCAGTGTAATAATATACTTAATAATTTTTTTCTATAATATATATTATAATGTAATATTTTATTTTTTTCTATAATATTTATTTGGCATTTTGTTTTTTCTGTCATTTATTTGATAGTCATGTATATATTATTTATTTTAAATGGTAGAAACACCTGTTTTTGATCTCTAAATAAAGTGTATGGCTGTTGGGACGAGTAGTTTTGTGCTGCTTGGAAGTGTTTATAATTAATTACTAATAAATACTGACACATTGATGGCTCAAGAAGGTGCAATTGTTCAAATAACACATTCATTTTAAAATATACATATAAAAAGTTTTTTTTTATATTGATAAATTGATATTTCCATAGAATGACCCCTATATATTTTATGCTATATATGTGGCTATGTTACTGCTCTTGTGCTTTTCTCCTTTTCCATCTCTCCAATCATATTCTGCTCATCTCTCCAATCATATTCTGCTCATCTCTCCAATCATATTCTGCTCATCTCTCCAATCATATTCTGCTCATCTCTCAATCATATTCTGCTCATCTCTCCAATCATATTCTGCTCATCTCTCCAATCATATTCTGCTCATCTCTCCAATCATATTCTGCTCATCTCTCCAATCATATTCTGCTCATCTCTCCAATCATATTCTGCTCATCTCTCCAATCATATTCTGCTCACAGGTGATTGGAGATGAGTTTTTGTTGCACTTTGCTAATTTTTGTAAAATAGCTTGTTTTTGCTTTACAGATAAAAGAGTGGTTTCAGTTTAATATGTTGCAGGCTCATTTATTGGTAACAAATAATTGATAATAAATAATATCGATGATAATAAATCATCAAAAAAAAATATCGGGCTTGTTTTTGTAGCTGCGGTTGCTTGTTTGTCTCGCGAGATTTGGCGACTGTGCTTTTGGGCCAGAGTTGAGAAGTCTGCGGTTTTCCCGCGGAATTGGGTTATTCTAACGGTTTCCGCGGGTTAAAGCGACCACAATAACGTGATATTTATCCATTAACATGCTCATTTTAACAGGGAAACCCCAAAAGGCGATTTTTTTATCGAGGGATGCATTTGGAGAAAACTGTCAGTCAAAGAACGACATCAAGGTGAGTAACGTAAATGATGACTTTTGACGTCGGTGTGAAGCACATTAACGGTTATTGACCGGAGTTCGCGCGTGCGCACAGAACACACACTGTAAGCGGCGCTCAGAGGGAATGATGGCGCCTGGAGAAGCGCGTCTACCTGAAGTAGTGGCATCTTGCCGCCAGAATGACGCGGTGCGCGGGAAAGCGCTTGTGCTCCACCAGGAAGGTGACGTCACTGTAGAGCTGTCCCGCCACCAGCGAGCCGAGCTGCTCCGCGAGCAGCGTCGCGTGATCGATCTCCGCTTCGGAGCTGCCGGTGCTGCTGCTGCTCATCGCCGCTGTCGCACACGGACTCTCCGCTCGCGGATGACGCCACGGATCTACTTCAAACGCGCTGCTGTTTGACGCTGCCCATTTTCCGAAGCGGCACCGACGATGTGCTCGTGACCCGGATGTTGGTGTTTGTCTCGCGCAGCGCGCTCTGGCGGCTGGGGATCAGCGCCGCCGCTCAGAAAACCGATACAACACCAAGTTCTGTCGTCATCAAGCCACTAATATCTATAATCTTTCAGTTAAGATAGGTATGCGCGTAAACATGCGCTCCAGCCCATACGATACAAAAATGTATTTTCAAATATATTTCAAAATATACAAAAAATGGCCAAAAAATATATGTAAATATATTTTCTACAAATACATGTTTTGGCCATTTTTTAAAATATATTTGTATATATTTTATTTAAAATATATTTGTAAAATAAAAATAAAAAATATTTTACCCTCCATATATTTAAATCCAAGAAAATACATTCACATGTAACATTTTAAGAAAATCTTTATTTGATGTCTAAAACATGTACATATAGCACATCAATCAAGCAAGGAATATACTTATATATATATATATATATAACACATTAATTAAGTAACATACTTAAAATTATATATGAACAGAAACAAATAATTTATAATAATAAAAACAAAATATGAATCATGTTGACTTCATTTAGCAAACAGATTTAAACAGTTATTTTTACACTTAATTATACCTGTTAAAATGTATTCCACCCAGTGTGCTTTGCTTATCGGCTATACAGGCATGAATATTAACATTATTAACATACGTGGACATGTAATTTCTAATAACTCCATTCTGCTCTCTGTTGGTGTGTCTTTGTCTGGATACAGCACTGCTCACATGCTGTGTGGTGTTGGTGCATCCCTACTCCTATTTATGCATGCATGTGAAAAACTGTTTGTCAACAGAGTAGCATGTCCCAATTCACAAAATTATGAAAAGAAAGATTATGAATGGTAATGAAGTGACACGCTGTTAAGTCATGTGACAGTAACAACATGGCTAATTGAGTAAGTCCACATTTTTATTCATATAGAACATACCGTTTTCTTTAATGGTTGCAAAGTAAGTTCTAATAAGTAGTACCTACTTACACAGTATGTGATTTCAGATGCACAGAAAGTCTTCACTTACCATATATGCTGCCATGGTTTCCTTGTCAAGGGCAGTTCTTCGCTCGGCACCGATGTCCGTTTTGCTCTGTCCTCCTACAAAAGACATGCATGAACATTTGAATAGGGTGCACAGTCTTCTGACTAGCTTTAGATTTCCAAAAATCTTTGTTCATCTAAACATTAGAACTAAAATGATATGCTATTGAGATATATTTTTGGTTAAGAAACTATACACTTTATTAAGAAAGAACAAAGGAATGACATTTACGCAATGGCACCATGTATTTTGCAAAGTGGAAGGAAAATACTTACTTTAGCAGCACCAGACGGAGAAGCTTTGGATAAAAGGAGAATATTGACAGATTAAAAACAATACACATAACATTGACCACCATAAAATGTTGCACAACAATCTAAACCAGCTTGTAAGTCATGTGACATATATTTTGATGGACATACAATGCAAGTGAATATGCACAGTTTCCATGTTCTGGAATAAATAAATAAATAGAACAAGCTATAAGACTCCGGTAGTTTAAAACATGTCTTCAGAAGCAATCTAGTTGATTTTGGGTCAGAACAGACCAAAATATTCCTCTAAAATATACCTCTACTATAAATACTGACATCAGCAATCAACTTCATGATCGTGATTAATTAACTCCTATTGCTATCTAGTGCTCTGTGCATGTGTCAAGCACTAGGACTGTATATCTGTATGCATATAGTCACAATATCTCCATCAAAAAATGTCTTGTTATGGTCAAGAACAAAAAGGCACACAAACTTGATTCAACACAGGTGAGAAATTAATGGTGAATATCAATTATAGGTGAACTATTCTTTATTTACCAGCAATCACTAAGAAGCTAGGAATATTTGAATGTAAATAATAAATAATAAAAACAGTTAAAAATGCACAACTTACATCAAGGACATCTGCATTTGAGTCCAGACTAAAATGAATACAGTAAATGGATATGCGTTAGTAACAGTACAGGTATTGGTAATAAATTAATTGATTATAATGATCTCAAGAGACAGTAACTGTGGCTCTTCTAGTGGGATGATTATACCGCAAAATGCAGATATTTAAATTTACAGTATAGTAGTTTGCATGTAGCTGTGATGTGAATTGCAACTGAATGTCAGAGAAGGGAAATGTATCTATTTATGTATTTATCAATCATAGAACCTTCTGTTTGGTATCTTGACAAGCTTGCCAAACATGCTTTGACCAATAAGTGATTTTTGAGCAGAAGTATTGGTCTGAATGACAGCAAACATGGCTAGTGTTTGGGAAAATCAGTTAGAAAACAGTCATTATTTCAATAGTTATGCTTAGTATGTGACATAATAGCATGTGACACAGGCATTGTATAAAAAAAGAAAAACGACTAATACTTACTTTAGGAGGATGTGAGAGGGGAACATGAGCTTGAGACTTTGACATCTGTCAGAGAAAAATTCATACAGTATATTAGAAACAAGTCACTTAACACTGTTCATAATGAACAAAAACACGTTGATGTAGCAGACTGTTCCTTGCTCAGATGCAGTGTACAAGTACAATCAGGGCTGTCACAAGAATGGGGCGGGGCCAAGTGGCTGCAACCCTAGGTACCCTAAGTATGTTCTTGTACATACGTGTTAGTGTATATATATATATACAGGTGCATCTCAATTAATTAGAATGTTGTGAAAAACTGTTTCTTGTAACTTATTTAAACAAGTGAAACTTTCATATATTTTAGATTCATTACATGTAAAGTAAAACATTTCAAGTTTTTTTTTTTTTTTTTTTTGATGATTAGAGCTTACAGCTAATGAAAGTCAAAAATCAGTATCTCAAAATATTAGAATATTTACATTTGAGTTTCAATAAATGACCCTCCATACAGTATAAATTGTGGGTATGTCTTGTTCTTTGAAAGCACAATAATGAGGAACACTGCTGACTTGGCAACGGTCCAGAAGACGATCATTGACACCCCCCACAAAGAGAGTAAGTCACAGAGGGTCATTACTGAAAGGGGGGGTGTTCAAGGAGTGCTATATCAAAGAATATTAAACTCAAAGTTGACTGGAAGGATGAAAATGTGCACAAGCAACAGAGATGAGCGCAAGCTTGAGAATACAGTCAAGCAAAGCCGATTCAAACACTTGGGAGAGCTTCACAAGGAGTGAACTGAAGCTGGAGTCAGTGCATCAAGAGTCACCACGCTCAGACATCTTCAGGAAAAGAGCTACCAAGCCACTTCTGAAACAGAGACAACGTCAGAAGCATCTTACCTGGGCTACGGAGAAAAACAACTGGACTGTTGCTCAGTGCTCCAAAGTCCTCTTTTCAGATTAAACTACATTTTGCATTTAATTTGGAAGTTAAGGTCCCAGAGTCTGGAGGAAGAGTGGCGAGCAAGGGTGTAGATTTGCCCCCCCCCCCCCCCACTTAAATAGTAAGTTTAACAGACAATAATTACACAATTATACTTTTGTGAACCAACAACATCAGTATCATAGCACTGAGTTACTAGTAGGGATAGTTCACCCAAAAAGGTAAATTCTGTCATCATTTATGTTTCCAAACCTGCATGAATCCGTTTGAACACAAAGGAAGATATTTTGAAGAATGTGTGAAACAGAGCAGTATTATTTTCTCTACTATGGAAGTCAATGGTGCCCCAAAACAGCCTGATTACAAACTTTCTTCAGAATATCTTCCTTTGTGTTCAGAACAAACACATTCATACAGGTTTGCAAATACTTGAGGGTGAGTAAATGATGACAGGATTTACATATTTGGGTGAACTGTCTCTTTAAATCACACATCACTTTATTTGAATATGAACTGAATTGGACCCAGGATGATTCTGAAAGAATACACTGCTGTAGTAACGCAACTCATGCTCATCTGACTAACAGATAAACTGCAGTAATTTCTGCACAACGTCTGTGTTTCTGTCAGTATGCATTATATAGGGAGCTAATAATAGCCATAGATCGTGCTTTCTCTTTCAATTTGCTCTGTTTCGCCAAACATGACTTCAAACTCATCGATGCAACGGTTCATTCCTGAAGTGGGCTTTTATATGTTTTAGACTGCTGTCTTGAATCGGGTGCAATACCTGTGAGTTATAAACGCGGCTGGGCTTCTCCTTTATTCTGCACATGTATTAAATACACGTCCCGCGGTTTTCTAACGCATTTACTTTAACTCGTTAGGTAATATCAATGATATGACGTTTCAGATGCGTCTGAAATGACACAAACATATACATATGTTTAATTATTTGATCAAAATATTGCTAGGGACAGTTTGGTAGAGGCTGGATATTGGTCCCTAGCGCCCCCCCCCCCCCCCCAATCCTACGCCCCTGGTGGAGAGACACAGAATCCATGTTGCTTGACGTCCAGTGTGACGTCTCCACAGTCTGTGATGGTTTGTGCTGCCGTGTCATCTGCTGGTGTTGGTCCACTGTGTTTTCTGAGGTCCTCAGTCAACCATCATCTACCAGGAAACATTAGAGCACTTCATGCTTTCATCTGCTGATGAGCTTTATGAAGTTGCCTGACCTGAACCCATATGCAATATCTAATCTATTGGATATTTTCAAGAGAATGATGAGAAACAGTGAATCCAAGCTGAAGACTCAATAGTGCCTCAGCAGAGCCACAGGCTGATCTCAAGCCACACATCTCTGATGCTAAACGAGCAAGTATTAACTGCATGAATCAACATACTTGAACTTTTCTGTTTGGCGAATCCTTTTTTTGATTGATCTTAGGAAATATTGTAATATCTTGAGATACTGGATTATTGACTTTCATGAGCTGTAAGCTCTAATCAGCAAAATTAAAACAAAAACACTTTTGAAATGTTTTACTTCACATGCAATGAATCTAGAATGTTTGAAAGTTTCACTTTTAGAAATAAGCTACAATAATTTGTTTTTATCTTTTCAAAATATTAAAAAATTTTGAGATGCACCTGTATATATATTTTCATGCAAAAATGAAATTACGCACTAGTTAAAAATGTAAAAAATGAATTCTAATGCCATATGACCTTTTTTTTCAGATCACAAAAAAGAGAAATAATAACATTAACATAACATAATTAATTTATGATTTCTTTTTTCCAGACTTCCACTTAGCAGCTAAAACGGGGCACTTATTTTTCCAATGTCCCAGATTAAAACAGTAATTACACACCTCCCCATGTCTCATATACACTCCTATTTGAGGTCATGTCGTCTCTAATGAGCTGTTGACTATCGATGTGAGATACAAGCATGCAGTGATGGTGTCTCCATGCAGGACAGCTTTCAGATGCACGCGCGTCACATCAATCATCCCGGGTCAAAGTCCAGCTCGGTCAGATCCCAAAAACAAACAAACAGAGTTAATCTATGCTCACAGCATGCTGCAATACTACTGAAGAGTTCACCTATTGCTATGTATTTGAGCAAAACACATTTTTCAGACCACTCATTTTTATTTTGATACGCATAAATGTGTTTTTTTTGGTGATTTGTGCTCACCTCTGCGATCTGCAACACCTTTTAGCCATAACTGCATTCACAATTGAACACTGGCCTCACAGTTTAATGCTTAACTAGAGCAAATCTCATAGTTTTTAGTGTGGATGCCTTCAAATTCAGTATCTAGTGAGCACATTCATCTATAACACTGTAAAAAAAATGATTGCATTGTTACAAATATTTCAGTGTACAGCTGTTAAAAAGCAGTGGATTCAGAGCTTTAGAATTATAAACACATTTGCATTGTATTTTATGCAATACTAATATTTAAAGGCTTTAATGCATTACTTGTGCACAGTTATAGGGACCCGAAATCTTGTAGCTCTAGCAGTAAAGTATGGTCAAGCAACGATTGGTGTATATTTCGAGAAATTATGCATAGTGATTTATTTTCAACCATGCTGAATGTTGGTGTTATATTTGTTGGCTACTAATCAAAGAGTGATACTGTGTCACTAGTCATAATGGAGACTCACATTAAGAAACCAATCAAATTGCTACCGAATCGTTCAGCTGAATGCACAAACATAATGTCATTTGATTTATAAAACAACATCTGTTGTACATAATATACACTACACTGTAAAAAAAATCACAAGTTGAGAGAACTTAAACGTATAAGGCATCCAGCTTCAGCAGATTTTTGAGTTCTCAAAAATCAAACTTACTTTTGTTAATTTATATAACTTTACATAATTGTATAAACTTAAAACAACAAGTTGAGAAAACGCAAAAACCTGCTGAAGCTGGTTGGCTTAAACTTAAACTAATTTTTTTTATTATTTTTTTTTTTACAGTGCTGTAAAAAAATCAAAAGCTGAGAGAACATAAACGTTTAAGAACATTGCATTTTCTCAACAAGTTTATAGAATTATGTAAAGTTATATAAATCTACAAAAATAAGTAAAAAACAAAAAAATCTGCTGAAGCTGGTTGCCTTAAACATTTAAGTTTGTCAACTTTTTTTTACAGTGTATAGTAATATGTAAAATACAATAAAATAGCATAAAACATAACTTGGCATTAGTTTGGCATGTCATGCAATGACAAGAAAAGGAGGATCAGTTCACTCCTAAGTATTCTTTTATATACACAATATACAGTAAATGAATTCTGCATGAATTCATCTCTCAGATGTGAAATCTATAAATCACAAATGATCTTGAATTTGAGCACGACTGACTGGTTTCAGCTCTGCATGTAAACGACTCCTAATTAATGTCATTAACATATACAAGATCACCAATCATCATAATTTAAAATTAAAAGTCTTTACAAACACGAGCACTGGTGTGGATTTACACTCTACGATCAAATCAGAGCGATGCACGCTTTATTGCAAACATTATTCTCCAACCTCTCAATACAACATGGCCTTATACATGTTTGTTTGTCCTCAGTGACACCTGGAGAAACAGACATGAAACTGTTATATCATGCTTGTGATCAGACTATACAAATATGCTCTCTGTGTTTACAAACCAGCTGACCCTATGTCCAGATTGTGCCGAGTTAAGCATTACACAGTGCTCTTTTATTATACAAAACACTGATTTTGTGTTCCTATAAAGAACATACTGTGCAACAGTTACATTAATAGTGCATACTCTCATAAAGAAATGCTGCTGTTATGGACACAACAGCGTTACTGGAGTAATACATCTTCATATTTACCCATAAAGGGGTATATAGGGACCGAAGAAACCTTCCTACAACTATTGAAGGATATAACGGCTTTTTGCCACGTTCGCAGAAACTGGGAACAATTTTGTGGGGACTAACTTAGATCTTACCTCAGACTAAACCAGCACAATAGAAACTAGTGACGCATACGAAATACACCTTTAAAAAAAAGCTCTGTAAACACCGTTTATATGGGTCATTCTACAGAATGGGTCCCGTTTTCTGAAAAAAACACATTTAAACCTTAGAGGTGTACTAAGATCCTTCTATTATCTATTGAATACAATATTTTAAATATTAGTAAGCTTAATATATATCAAATCCTCATTTATTGGGTA
Source organism: Oxygymnocypris stewartii (assembly GCA_003573665.1). NCBI lineage: Eukaryota > Metazoa > Chordata > Actinopteri > Cypriniformes > Cyprinidae > Oxygymnocypris > Oxygymnocypris stewartii. Next base: position 159,077 of record QVTF01020377.1, on the reverse strand, counting down.
CTTTCAATTGGGAGGTGGTTGTACCACACCCTAAACACCTAAATTTCAACTCAAGAAAATTATATCGAAATGTTTTTTTGTGTTATATATACATTTTTTGTCAATTATGAGACTTTATGTAAAAAATAAAATGTTGGTCTTCTCCTGGATTCGTTTAACTCAAAAGTTGAGAGGGTTATTGATGATATTTCCCCCGTGAAATCGGCAAGAACAATGGCAGACAGAAATCAACATAGGTTCAGAGTATAAAAAAACAAAGCTGAGCGGATGTGGCGGAAGACGAAACTCAATATTCACCATAGCATCTTTAAAGACAGCCTTCATGCTTTCAATGTAGAACTAGCCACAGCTAGACAGACCTTCATCTCAAACCTTATAAACAGTAACTTAAACAACACTCGCACTCTTTTTGCTACTGTTGAGAGACTGACAAACCCCCCAAGTCAGATTCCCAGTGAAATGCTCTCTGACAGCAAATGCAATGGACTTAGCAGTGGATGTCTATGCGGAGTCCCACAAGGCTCAATTCGTGCACCGCTCTTGTTTAGCCTGTTTATGCTCCACTAAGTCAAATAATAAGTTCACTTCTTTCTTTACTGAGAAGATCAATAATATTTGCACATCTTCTAGTTATGCAGAGGTCACACAGATTCAACCACAATTTTAAAAAGAAGTGACTATGTCTGTTTATGAAGAAATTGATAGCAACATTTTGGAAGAAATAAAATCGTCAACCTGCTATCTTGACACACTTCCCACATATTTTTTCAAAAGTGTGCTTAACTGTTTAGAAGCAGATCTCTTAGAAGTGGTGAACACCTCACTTCGTTCTGGGACTTTTCCAAACTCCCTGAAAACCAGTTGTTAAGCCCCTTCTGAAAAAGCGCAATCTTGATAACACCAACTATAGACCAATATCAAATCTTCCTTTCATAGGTAAGATTATTGAAAAGGTAGTTTTTAATCAGCTGAACAACTACTTAAACTCAAATGGATACCTGGATAATTTTCAATCTGGTTTCCGCGTGCATCACAGCACAGAGACAGCACTCATTAAGATAATAAATGATATTCGCTTTAATTCTGATTCTGGCAAAATATCAGTGCTGGCACTACTAGATCTTAGTGCTGCGTTTGACACTGTCGATCATAACATACTTCTAGAGAGACTGGAAAACTGGGTCGGGCTTTCTGGGATGGCACTCAAATGGTTCAGGTCATACTTAGAAGGGAGAGGTTATTATGTGAGTATAGGAGAGCATAAGTCTAAGTGGACGTCCATGACATGTGGAGTCCCACAAGGCTCAATTATTGCACCGCTCTTGTTTAGCCTCTATATGCTCCCACTAAGTCAGATAATGAGGAAGAACCAAATTGCCTATCACAGCTATGCTGATGATACCCAGATCTACCTAGCATTATCTCCAAATGACTATAGCCCCATTGACTTGAAATACCAAGAATTCACATAAAACAAAGGGAGTGCGCTTTTAGCTATTATTATGAAGCAGCTTCAGAAGAGATCAGATGTGCTGAAACATTAAATCCAGACTCAAAACTCATCTGTTTAGCTGTGC
>QVTF01020377.1:132500-155000 GCA_003573665.1 Oxygymnocypris stewartii | reverse complement strand
TACAAGTAGGGAAATTCAGCTTTGGTTTTCATCTGTTTCTATACATATCGCAGGCCGTCTCACTGACCCAAGCCCTGGCAGCAGCAGCACCTGTGGACTGGAAAGCTCAGAACCGGTTTGCATCGCTCCTCAGAGCTGGTATGCATGTAAGTGCCGCTCTATATCTGCACCTGCAAAGTGAAGCACGCCGTCTTTTCTCATTATGCCACGTTCTCTCTAGGTGTGAACTACTACATGTCCGTGCTTCCGTTCCTGGCAGCAGTTCAGACAGGTGTAATCGGGAAGGGTGAGATTCAGCTGCACATCCAGGTTCCAGCAGAGGCGGCTCAAGATTACTGCTCCAGCTTCACAGACTGCTCCACCAAATATCCTGATGCCATGACCCAGTGGGAAACATTTTTCCAGGTGTCAAGTTACTCGCGATAGATGCCCATTTAGGTGGAATTCGGGTCAAATGGGACACTTATTACATTGAGATGACTGGGAAAACATGTCCTAATGAACTGAATTCACCCTATGTTTGTTCATTCAACAGCCAAAGTGGCGAGAGTTTATTTAAGAAGAGCAATTATCATGCATGCCCATGTGGAATATTTGTACACGGACACCAACAAGACTATGTCGACATGTGAAGTCAATTTTTTTAAAATTGAAATCAGCCGCATCTATACATAGTTGGCTCCAAAGTTCTCTGACCAGATCAATATATTTTTGACATAAAATGAATTATTAGACTCTCTAATCAGCTATCTAGATCACTATTAGGATGTCAGAAAATGTGTGATACTGACCATGTTTACTGCTTTGTGCAAGAGGTTTTTCAAACTAGTTCAAGCACCTATTATCAATGAAGCAACCATTGCTCTTTTCTGTGTTCCTCTGTAGTCTTTGCAGCACATCAGTAACTCTGACGACACTGATTTCAGCAAGAAGGACAAGATCCTGGGACTGCTGTGGGCAGCAGAAGAGGTGTCTCTACAAACAGCCTCCTCGGCCTGCACTGAAAGGTCCATATATACACTTAACCCATTCAATCCCATCGCTCACAATAGTGACCGTAAAAAAGCTGTTCATTTGTAAAGCTCTAAAAAACGTATCGACTGATGTTTTAGTGCACTTATGCAAAATTTGGGAAAAATAAAGGGTCTTATATGTGCAGTGTCACATGATTAGTGCAGATTGTCACATGACCAGAGTGGATTAATTCATGTTTGCATCTTGAGAAGATGATAACTAAAAACGAAAGGCTAGTAAAATGTGTTAACATAAAGATATGACAAAGATTTTTGGTACACATTATCTTTAAGGTGTCTAGTATTAATATATGAATTCACATATGTTCAGTTTTGTTGAGATGTATAGTGACCGCTGGGAAAACTGATATAAATCCAATGGCAGTTGTTAGTGAAAATTGCATTAAAATGTTGCGATGACAAAATATTGCACTAAATAAAAATGTTGATGCATTACTGGAAGCACTAATATAAAAATGCAATGTTATATTTTTACAAAAAAAATGTTTTTGTCTTTAATCTCCGTGTTCCTATTGATAAGGTTTTTCATGCATTAAATTAATGTGATTATAAAACACATTTTTCACACACTTTTACAAAAAATGCATTATAACTGATTATTTAAAAGGGCTACTAATGACACATCAGTTGGATATTTTCATGTCTGGGGAAAAGTTGGGATTAAAAGCATTCAAACTGCTGCTCGGTGCCGTTTCCTTCCACCAGATATGTGTGGATGTTCTTCAAGCGCCGGTTTGGCAGGTGCCGTATGTTGCAATCAAACCATTTTAATGCTTCTTGGACTGTGTGCTGTAGGCAGAAGCTGTACTCCTCTCCTGAGGTGAGGTTTGGACAGGGCTGGGTCAACTTGGCTGCATATGTATCAGCTGCTCATTTCCACGCCAACATCGAGAGGTCCGAGAAGTTGATGGCTCCTCTGCCGAGCCGAGTGCTGCAGGAGTCTGACACACCACCCAACATCGCCGATCTCAGCGCCGAGGAGAACCACGCACTGCACATCTTCGGCTGGATGAACAGTATCAATCAACTGCTTGGTAACAATATCAGAGGAGAAAGTTATACATTCTGGTTCAAAACCACTAGTGCTTCGGCAAACTGCTTTTTATCCATTGAATAAAATTGGTAACATAGTCCACTTTAGACAGTCTACTAACAGTGAGTAACTACATGTCAGCGAGCAGTCATTAGAGGATTAGTATTAGTCTGATTAATATCTGCTATTTTAATGGATCCACAACATACTGAGAAACTTTACAAGTATGTCAACTTCTACTAACCCTGAACCTACCCTACTGAGAGATACACGTAGTTGTGAATTAATGAGAATTAGTTGATATTATAGTTAGTAGGATGTCTAAAAAGTGGACTATCGAAATAAAGTGTAACCAAAACGTTTAATTTGAGAACGTCTTGGTATTTGATGTCAATCCTCTGCATTAATGGGATAGTTCACCCAAAACACCTGACACATCTCACCTTTTCATTCTGTGATTTTGTTCATACAATGAAAGTCTATTCAAAATATCCACATGGAATGACATATGTGTGAGTAAATGATAACATCATTTTTTTGGTTAACTATGCCATTAATGACAGCAGGATTGGAGAAACATGAACTAATGTTGATTGTAGATGTTTCATAGAGAATCTCAAGCTTCACAGGAATAATACAATATGTGTTTCTACAAAGATGTTGATTTAAATGTCTATACTAATGCTGTCAAACGATTAATCGCATCCAAAATAACCGTATTTGTTTACATAATATATGTATGTGTACTGTGCATATTTATTATGCATACATATTTTGTAAATATCTATATGCATACCCAGGTGAAAAACAAGTGCACTTCTATAATGTCCTTAAAGTGCTCTATTTTTGCACACTACTTAATAAACTAAAAAAAAACGTTTATTTTGGATGCGATTAATCGCGATTAATCGTTTGTCAGCACTAGTTTAAATTCTTAGACTTTAGTACCATGCTACATGCGTTTGTGGCTCAGTACATTGATGGATTAATAAAAAAGTGAACGATGATCAGAGTAGATCGTGCAATGCACATTTTTTGTTGGGAAATAATTTCACATGATTTCATTATGTTGCACAAAGAGCTTTTTGCTTTGCTTGTAGCAGAGCACAATTATTGCAAATTGAAATCGTTGCACAATTGTAGAGTGATTACCAGGCTATTTTAAGTTCCCTTTCAGTCAGTCGCGTTCGACGTAATATCAGTTGACTGACGTAAATTGGATCTCGCCCGAGAGACCAATCACCTTCGAGTGTTAACAAAACAAGCCAATGACAGTTGGCGAACGTGCTTCGCCACGCACACTCCACCCCCTAGCGCGGTTATAAAAAGGAGAGCGAGTGCAAATGCACATCATCTTTTCGATTTGGAGCTGAACGTTACAGGGAATCTCCGAGAGTGTTATGACGCGTCAGCAGGGGTTGCTGTCCAGTATTGCTGCTTCTCTCACGGCGTGCTGCAGCCTATCAAACTGCGGTCACACCGCAACCTCCCCTGGGCGCATCAGCTCTTTCTCTAAAAGAGTGTTTTTACTAAAATAGCAAAATCTAAAAGAGCTCCACGAGTGACGGTGTCTTTTTAAAGATGGCTTCCCGATCATGTGTTTCTGGATGTGGTTGCTTCCTGGCCGCGTCTGATGGTCACAATCCCTGTGTCTCGTGCTTGGGCTATCAGCACGCTGAGGCAGCGCTCATGGATGAGTCATGTTCTCATTGCGGGAACATGACCATCGCGATGTTGTGGTCCAGATACCTCCTCGTCAAACAAGGGGGTATCCCCCTTGCCATGCCCCGTTCTAGTTCTTCCGTCTCTCACCAGCGGAGGACGAATGGTCAGGGTGATCTGAGGATCACGGTGAGAGTACGTCTCCATGGGTCTCTCATTCCTCCTGCACTTCCCCCCCCTTTGGTGTTTCTGGACGAGCACGCTGGATCTAGGCTCTGGAGATGACGATTCGGCTGCGCTGCCTCCATCAGGAAGAGTGGCGTTGCCCGAGTCAGATCTAGAGCAGACTGCTATGCTTTCCTGGGCCGCCGAGAGCATATGGACAACACTGCAACTGTTGCGTACATCAACCGCCAAGGCGGTCTACGCTTCCGTCACATGTCGCCCGGCATCACCTCTGGAGTTAGAAGCACCTGAGGTTGCTTTGCAACATTCACGTCCTAGGCGAGTTCAATCGTGCAGTCGACGAGCTCTCACGTCAGCCCGCCCTTCCGGGAGAATGGCGACTCCACCCCGAGACAGTCCAGCTGACGAACCCTGTTGAATTCCTCCCGCACCCTCGGCAGTCAGGCGTGGCGGAGCGCCAGACGCCAGATCCAGCACTCGTGTGTTTGCCCAAGGTCAGTTCTTGGGTGATCCCACATGTGTATTCTTCCACGGCACGGCTCCGCTCATGGTGAGCCCATTTCTTTCCCTGGTAGAGACCTTCTGCCGTCTCTGCTGTGTATTGATCTCACCTCAAGCTGGCTGAGTCTACCACATGTAGTACTGCCCTTGGCCAGTCCATATGTTTAATCTCCACATGGTACCTCCTTTACGCAGGATGTGGCTTCCATAGCATTCTGCTACTTGTAGTATGCTTTCCCAGTGTTATCCATACCCACTGTACGGAATAGCACTGGCTGAAGTCTCTGTCTAAGCCATGTCCTATCTTCCGTTCCAACCGGTGTGGGGGGACTTGCCGGCTCCCGCCGGGCAATGGAGGGGGTCAGCAACAGTGGCATTTTCATAGGGATCTCATTTACGTCAGTCACTTGATGTTACGTCGAACATGACTTACTGAAAGGGAACGTCTTGGTTACGTATGTAACCCTCATTCCCTGAAGGAGGGAACGGATACGTAACGTCCCATTTCCACAGTTGCTGTACCACCGCTGTATAGCCAGGGCACAAAGTCTCGGCACCTTAGCGAAAAAGTGATGTGCATTTGCACGCGCTCTCCTTTTATACCCGCGCTGCGAGGCGCGCGTGGCGAAACACGCATGCCAACGGTCATTGGCTTGTTTTGTTAACACTCGAAGATGATTGGGCGCTCGGGCGATCCCAAGTGACTATTTGAAATATCAACCAATGCAAATGAAAACACCAAGTCTCAGTCCCATTTATTTTTATATTTTTGAAATTAATTGTATGTATTTATTTATTTTAAAACAGGTGGTTCCCTCGTGAATCTCTGGCGGCGTGCTATGTGTTCACCTCAGGCTCGGGAGAAAGGACAAGGCCTTCTTCACGACCTCATTCTTGACCCCAAGTTCCCTGGTACCAGTCTGATGGCAATCCTGACTGAGATGACCACCAGCTGTTAACAATCTCTAATTAAGATAAAACTGGGTAGAATAAAATTGTTTCTAGTAAATAAAAGCTGTTTACAGCGAATACCATTTCAATATGCAGAGGTTTGCTGTGTCCACAAGACTGCTGCATCCCAGATGTTTTACAATGACGGCAACATTTATAATTTGTATCTTTATCATAATAAAAACAAATGAAAAAATCAAACATGGATCCTTTCCATCTCATTTATTCAAAGTAAACCAGACAAAATCCGATGTTTTTTTCACCGCAAAAAAATACACCGACTTTCAATTGTGTATATATATAACCAGACTGTACAAAAAACATTTATATATACTTAAATTAATAAAAAAGATTGATTTCTCAGCCATCATTACTTCAAAATCAGCTGTCACAGTGGCAGCAGGCACTAATATTGTTTACGAAATAATATTAGTATTGTAATACTAACATGAACCATTAAATAAATAGGGTATAAAAGTGGTTTTTCAAAACATTCCATTGTATGGAATTTAATACACAATATCAGATTTTTTGAATTTGCTAGGAAGCCCACTTTTTTTGTGAAGACTGACTACAGTTTGCAATGCTCTGATTTGTATATTTGGACTGACGGATGCTGTTTTAATCATTCCTGGTGAAGTAGAAATCACATCTCTGATGATACACAGCTATATACTTCAAAACAAAACTGCTAAAAATATCAGCTTTTAAAGAATTAGCCACACTTCTCTACACTGAGTGTAGTTCAGTTTTCTCTTATTTCTGCATTACTTTGAATAATGTGTTGCCTGGAAATATTTGTCTTAGATGGTAGGGAGTAAATATATGATATGTAAAACTGTTATGATTATATACTGTTTGCTTCACTTATAACGGAGAGTATACCAGTTCATATAAGCACCATAACATCCGATGGACACACATTAATTCAGGAGAAACAGAGTATTTGAATGAATATATAACATGCATTAACCTCAGGGTCAGACCATCGACTGACCAAACGAAGATGATTTTGAACTCATGTACTTTACTTTAAGTTTAGCATTAATCCCGTTAAGAAAGGCAGTTCCTAAAAGCCCAGGGGTCTCGTTTATAAATGCTGCGTACGCACAAAATGAGCATATGCATAAGCAATTTTCAATGCACATATCCGGATTTATAAAAAATACACTTCTAGATCATGCGTACGGACTCTTTTGGAGTAATGAAGTAAACAATGTTTTCATTTCGATATGCATTTACAATAATTATTACACTCTCATTAAGCACTGAAATTACATTGTGCAGAATTTAAACAAAATGTAATATAGTGAGTGGATGCATTTGATCATTTTCATGCATCCTATGTTTTAAAGACAGTGAGGAGGTGCACAATAATTCATTTCTAAACTAAACTGCAGATGTTACGAGGATTTTTTGTTTTTTTGCGAGATCAATAATCATGATGTGCACTTACTTTGATATTATGGTGGACACAGCTGGATACGGTGGTCGAACGGTCAGTCGGGTTTGAATAGGACCAATGATAATATCTTACTGTACAACCACAGCTGCACGGACCTGTTGATGTCGTGTAAAGCATCTCCAAAGCATTATAAAAAATACCACTGTATTTGAAGGATACCATTAAAGGAAAACGGTCGCCGAGTCAGACAATTGTATATATACACTGCAAAAAATATTTTTTTGGCTTATTAATGCAGCTGTTCAGATGTCCAGCTTATGTTCACCTTATCGGCAAAACTGCATTGATTTGAATTGTTTAAAACAATTGAAATACTATATAAAAATAAATGAAATCAGCTATTTTAAACCGTTTTGATTTAATGGATATTTTCATATATTTATTATAAAACGTATCAAGGGTACTGGATCATTTTTAGCTATAAAAATGTATGTGTAGGCTATGTCCCAAATGGAATTACAGTCAGGATCTCATATTTCCTTAACGTCTTGTACCATCGACAGTGTTAAACACGTGTCACGTGGATGGGAATATACATGTAAATGATATGCAAATCAGGTTATGCATAGTAAAACCAGGCATTGTAAGCTCCATATATGGTGATTTGTGGGAGGAGTCAGGGCGGTGGGGGTGGGGGGTGCAAGTACACACACTTGATTGGGATTTATAAAGGGATTTTTGCCAAATTCTGACATATGCATGCTTTTATAAATCTGATAAAATTCACGCGTACGCAAAATCTAGCTTTTGTGCATACGAGCACTTTTAGGATGAAATCCGCGGATAGTTTTATAAACGAGACCCCAGATGTGTACCTCGTGACTAATAAGCACAGTTTTGCTCTGGTATTTGAAAACACTGAAGATCTTTAACCTAATAAATAATCTGCATTCACTCAGATTTACCGTCATGTAAAGTTACTTGATTATTAAATAGACTCAGTCGTGAACTTCGTAGTATACACTTATATCGTGTTACTCGGATATCCTTTGCCTGTGTTAATGTTTTGCTCATTGAATGTCTTCCTCATGCTGTCAAGCTGACCTTCATCGATATATTCATAATCATGCACATCATTGTCGTCATCATCTTCATGTTTTGTGACGAATGTGTTGTCCAGGCTTCGGCCCTTGGCAAGATCTGAGGGTGAAACACGCACACAAATTTAGATGAAGTGTGTATTTTGTTAAAATATTTCTCATGTAGAGCTGATTATAAATAAGCAGTTAGTGGGTCTGAGTGTCCAGGAGCCTCGTTATACAAAAACACGCAGACACGTTTGAGAAATGATCTTAGAACAAGTGTGGGACAGTTTTATGGATACCTGTTTGAAAACAGTCATTATTTCTGTTGCACTTCACATTTGCCATGCTGATAAACACTGAAGAACGATACCTTTCTGCAGGGTGGGTCTTGGCAAAGTGACTGGACTGATGGGAATCTTCTTGTCGTTTCCAGTTGTTTGAAACACTGCGTTGAATGAAGTCCTCTTGCTTAAAAGGTTCAGCACAAAGACTCTGTGACAGGGATGATGACAGACATTCAGTGTTTATAATAATAAGTGCATATAAATGTTTCAGAACTAATCTTTTCAACACCTTATCATCGGCAAACTGATCATCAGATGGCAGATTTTCAACAAATGACTTTTAAGAGCAGCTTTGGAGGGAAAATACTACTAAAACAAATAAACAACCTGTTGAGAAAAACAGTCTCCTTTCAATTAATTTAACTATGATGTCTACACACCATGTAAAATGCATTTATGTTATATTGCCTTGCAATGTAAGTGTTATAGCAGCATATACTGTATATGTGACCCTGAACACAAAACCAGTCTTAAGAGATTTATGCATCATCTGAAAGCTGAATAAATAATATTTCCATTGATGTATGGTTCGGACAATATTTGTAAATCTGGAATCTGAGGGTGCAAAAAAAAATCTAAATATTGATAAAATCATCTTTAAAGTTGATCAAATGAAGTTCTTAGCAATGCATATTAATAATCAATAATTACGTTTTGATATATTTATGGTAGGAAACTTACATGATTGTCATATCCTAATGATTTTTGGCATAAAATAAAAATGTATAATTTTGACCCATACACTGTATTGTTGGCTATTGATACAAATATCCCCAGCGACTTATGCTCCAGGGACACATGTGTAAATACTACATTAATGTGGCACATATGTCATTGTAGGCCAGGCATAAAATGCCCAAAAATAAAATAAAATATGTATACGATTTGTAACAATAAGTCCCTGTTATGTCTTTCTATCCTCCCGTTACAATGTGTGTCCACTAGGATGCGCTTACAACAGTTTTATTAGCCTGGTATCATTATTTATTGTTTTGTATTATACTGAAATTAAACGAATGAAATATGCATTTAAAATGAGCTTGTTTCATACGTATAGGTCACTGAAGATATTCGGCTGGATTTGTCACATTTTGTTTCTTAAACACTTTCAGATTCAGACGTTCAAATTATTTCTAATATAATGCCATGTTCTTCATTTAAAAGACCTTTGTTTGTTTTTACAAGTATTTCTGGATTTCTATCCGTGTGCATTGGGCCATTATCTTGATGGAAAAACTAAAATACATATATATTACATATAAAACATTTGAAAACAATTCTTATTTTTATATGCAATTTTGCTTATAAGTAAATTAATCTTATCTTGAACTCATTTTTGCAGTTTAACATTTACCATACAATAAGTACACTTGACATGTATTTTCTTTGCTTTATGTTAAAGCTTCAGTATTTTTGTGTTCTGTGGATGAAACTAGTGTGCTTGTCTTAGCATGAAAGTCTCTATCTCTCCCTACAGTGCACACGAGCTCTTTAAACCCCTAAAATGATTTACAGTACACACTTTGTGTCTCGTGTAGCCTCACATTTGATTATTTCCATGAAGTCAGATCCACTCTGCAGCTCAATACATGCCACCCAAAGATGCCAACAAATACATGCCACCCAAAGATGCCAACAAATACATGCCACCCAAAGATGCCAACAAATACACGCCACCCAAAGATGCCAACAAATACATGCCACCCAAAGATGCCAACAAATACATGCCACCCAAAGATGCCAACAAATACATGCCACCCAAAGATGCCAACAAATACATGCCACCCAAAGATGCCAACAAATACATGCCACCCAAAGATGCCAACAAATACATGCCACCCAAAGATGCCAACAAATACATGCCACCCAAAGATCTCGTTCAGCCAGCTCTAGTGGTTTCTATGCAGTATGCATCAGATGGTCTGTGAATGCCGTCCAATGGGGCGGTCACAAAATACAATCAGGAATAAGCTATTCTACTGCCTAACAAGCAAATTAACTATACATCACTTCAAAAAAATTGTTACGTTATTATAATGTGTCCTTGTTCCATGTACTTACTATGGTTAGGGGTTACTTGCATGTAATTATGCATCATTTATTTGTAATACTGAGTACATGTAACATGTGTAACATAGACACCTTAAAATAAAGTAACGGATCATTTTATGTCCATTGTGTATCTTCAGCTTTGCTTTGTTGCTAAATTATGAATTACGAAATTCGAGTGTCATAGTTCACCAAACATGGACTCAACACAAAAACAGCAAAAGGATCAAGCGTTTTGGACAAAATGCAATGAAATACAGGGTTACACTTTATTTTAAGGTGTCTTTGTTTATACATTTAACTACTGAGAAATATTAGTTACGGTTAGGGTTTGGCTTAGGGTTGCTTGGATGTAATTACACTGTAAAATCGAATTAGTTGGGCTTACTTAAACAAAGCATGCACATCGATCGCCATAAAAACTGAGTTCAGTGGAATAGGAATAGCATGTTGTACTGACAAATGCTTAGTTAGTATGCTTTACTAATACGAGAGTACTAGTTACTAAAACATGAACTGTAGGGGATACTTGATCGTCTACTCTTGACTTAGTAAAGCTACTCACTTATGCAGAGTGCATTGATAAATTATGCAATTGCTTATTTTTGTAATTTGCTAATTTTATTTGCTGTCTTGTGTCAGAAGTAGCGCAACAAAAAGAGCAAATAAAATGGTTATTGTTACAATTAATACAAATAAATGAAATTGAATGGTTACCATTCACGTGCTGAGTGTTGAAGTGTGTGTGTGACTTGAGCATATTACCCCAGATATTAAAGGACTATATCAACCCAATTAAAAGCTTCTCAGTGTTTCCTCAAAGTATGTTCATTAACAAACATATAAAAACATACACTAATGTTTTAATTAGAAAACAAGTCACCTTATAAAAGCAACCTATGTATTATTTTTCTTGAAATCAAACAACTCTGATTTCATGTTGCATTGCTGCATTAATATGAAGATAAATATAATAATGTAAATGAAGTTTCAACACTTATCACCATAATAGTGAGTTCAAAAAACCCAAAAAACACACGTTCAACAAAAATCAACATCAATTTATGAAGTTAGCTCGTGTGATATTCTCTCAAACATTTCAGTTGTATTGAAAATTCAACATTCACGATGACTTTGGGAAATGACGAGTGAATGAAACGAGTGAAAAGTACATATTAGTGCCTCTCACTGGTTTATTAATATCATTGCTTACTTTGTGGCTACTTAGTGTCACTCAAAACAGCAAGTAAATTGTTTCATTAGGCTTGAAAGTAGCTGTAACTTAATAAAACCAAGTGAGTATAACAACTAAGTAAGGTAAGGTAAACTATTGGATTTGACATAATTAATTATTATAATAGAAAACACGTGTATCAAGGACAAAACGAGTTTACCTGTGGAGAGCAGCTGGAGCTTTCACTGTGTGCGCTCTCAGATCTGGACCACAGCATCTTGGGAGGTCGAGGTGGAGGCTCTTTGGGTTTTTTGGGAGGCCGTGGAGGAGGTGTGATGGTAGTTACGGCGTATCTCCTGAGCGTGTAGTAACAGTCCTCTGAGATCTCCTCTATGACTGAATTCCCACTACATACTGGACTCTGTGCATCCCAGCGCTGCTTTATGTTGAGGACCAAGTCTGTGCGATTGACTGGCACCTCCCTGATCTCTGAGAGGTCAGTGTTTGATATGAGGAGGCATGGGTCAGAGATCTCCTCCTCGATGTGCAGACCGGGCAATCCAGCCAAAACGTCCACCTTCAAAGACAGGTCTCGCACAGACACTTTGACGTTGAAGGGCAGCGGGAACCATCGGTGTATTTCCGCAATGGTGTATTGGCGCTTGTCTTTAACCAGCTCCATGAATCCACCCTCCAAACACATGGAGAGGCGCACAGGCTCCTTCGCCTCCGTCCCTGTGACTTTCAGACATTGAAAAGCATCGGCTGCCCTCTTGGCTCCATTGTGTGCACAGCTTTGGCCTTTGGCCACTATAAACTCATCTCCAGCGCTTACAGATGCAAGCCCGTTGTAGACAGACTCAAACTCCCTGGTGGCCACCACGCGTACCTGCTCGGTTTCGCTGCGCGCGCGCTCCAGATCGTAGGCGGTGGGGAACTGGCGCGGCCTGCGCTTGAAGCGTCCGTTGTAGGACTCGGGAATAAGAAAGTGTCTGGTTGATTCACGACCCATTTCCGAGGCCAGTATTCGTTTTGCATGGAAAGCGCGGTGAATGATCACCTGATTGGAGTTGAGAAGCGTTTCCAGCTCTGGCGAAAGCTTGAAAGGTCTTTCGCATGATAACTTAGCCACCACAGGAAAAAACTCTGGAGGACTCTTGAAAACGTCCGTAAGAGAGAGAGGCTGCACGAAAGAGTCACAGTCAAACTGCTCCGTGACGTCCACCACCTCCACGTCCAAATTCGACGGGATGAGCATAATTTTCTCACTGACTGTGGAAAGAAAGGGTCCAAGTTTAAAAGAGGAATGACCTTTATATCCATGAGAAAAGCCAATTACCGCTTTTCTAATTAACGCTGCCATATGTAATGGTCCCATTGAATTTAATGTGATGTACAAATGGATTTATAAACATTTCTACAAAGAACTCTCTCTCGTTCATGAATACAATTATTTTCCTACATATTTTTTATTTTTTTGTATTAATCACACAGTAAAACTTCGACTAGCCCTAAACTCTCTTTTTTGCTTTTCTATTAACAATAGTTCATGCATGAATTAACATTAACGATTTATTTGTTAAAGCATTTATTAATATTTGCCGATGCTGTTATGGTATCTCAGGTCTCAGTACCTGGAGGGCCACAGCCCTACACAGTGTAGATATAACCCTAATTAAACACATCTGATACAGATAAACTAATCATTTAGGCTTATTTGAAAACTACATGGTGTGTGTTGGAGCAGGGTTGGAACTAAACTCTTTAGGGCTGTGGCCCTCCAGGAACTGAGTTTGACACACCTGGGATATGGGCCTATACATCTCAAACTAGGTGTTTTTAATTAAAGGAATCAGTTATTTAGAATAATAACACATTTAGGCTGTTACCAGGGAAATTAAATCAGTATCAACAAAATTAATCTTTGCAATGCAGAGGAAACACAGAAGCTTCATCTGAAGTGGCATAGATGTATTTACACACTGACATGAATGCATTTAGCCTGCAGTTACAAATGCAGAAATAATGCTTTGATATAAATAAGACATAAAATGTGACCCTGAACCACAAAACCATAAGGCTCCATTTTCCTAAATTGCGATTTATACATCATCTGAAAGCTGAATAAATCATATTTCCATTGATGTATGGTTTGTTATGATCGGACAATATTTGAAAATCTGGAATCTGAGGGTGCAAAAAATCCAAATATTGAGAAAATCTCCTTTAAAGTTGTTCAAATTAAGCTCTTAGTTTTGATATTTTTACAGTAGGAAATTTACCAAATATATTAATCGAACATGATCTTTACTTAATATGCTAATGACTTTTGGCATAAAAGAAAAATGTATAATTTTGACCCATACAATGTATTGTTGGCTATTGCTACAAATATACCCCAGCGACTTAAGACTAGTTTTGTGCTCCAGGCCAGGGTCACAAATGTTAAATAGTCATTTGAAATAAAAAAAATTAAAAGATACTTTAAATGTTAAATTAAAACCACCAGTAGGTGTCAGCAAGTCACTCATAAGAGAGTCATTGCGATTGAACAGAATCATTTAAACGGTTAATACATTCAGGAACAAAACACAGACGCAAACCTGTGTATGATGGCTGTGTTTGGTATTATTTTTGTTGTCGAAATAGAGCAGAAACAGGCAATATGGTGTCTAAAACGCAAGTCTCTTAATTAACTTTTTGTTTTTTGAACTGTTGTAAAAAGCAAAAATACAGGCATATGTAATCATGGTGATTTTTTGAGAAAAACGGCATTTATGTTATGTTTACTTACTATATTAAATTATATAAATATATACATTTTCTGCTTCTATATCTTCAATTTTGTGATCATTCTAAACGCATTTAACAGACTGAATCACGCAGTGAAAGAAAGCACTCCAGATGCACGCGGATTAACTGGATCTAACGTTACCAGATTTCACAGCACACTGTTTAGAGTGATTTGTTTGGTTTTTGGCAAAATACTGATAATGTCAAATCGCACATCGTTAAAACAACAATTACTATATTATCTCAGATGATATTGCACACCCTGCACCACTGTCTTTTTGGCTCATTTGTGCAAAACCTTTTGCTAAACCGTCAAAGCTTCATTTTAACCACCAATGCAACGATGCAAGTATTTACCTTACCTCTACATGCTTGCGAAGGGCGATGTCGAGATGTTATAAGCTGCTAGTTCGGTCTCCCGAGGCAAACACAGCTAACACTGAATAATAGAGCATGAATATGGCCAGGGGTTCACTTCATTCCTTCGAGTTCAACTTCAGCAGAATACGACAGGGTTTGGTTTTCAGCTGGGTCTGCACCATTAACGCCTGTCTTGTCCGTCTGCATCTTTCTTGTGATTTTAGCGCCAGTTTCTTCTTCTGCCCATTATTTACTGCAGTTGTTTCCACGGAGCGATTTTTTTTTACTCAGTAACGAATGTGTTTTAAAATGTAGCGAAGTACAATACTTCACACAAAATCTACTTAAGTAAAAGTAAAATTACAGATTAAAAAAATTACTTAAAAAAGTACAAGTACACAAAAAAGCTACTCAATTACAGTAACGCGAGTAAATGTAATTCGTTACTTTCCACCTCTGCTCAGGTCCTTAATTTGAACAGATATATATTTAGATTTTAATAATGTATTAGAATTTAACATGAACTCAAATGAACTGAATCTTAGTTTAGTTATCAGTGACTAATTTAGTCGACTAATGTTAAAACAAGATATATTTACTTGAGAAGTTAAACTAATTATATTATCTCCTGCTTTCATAGAAATCTAGCTAAGATTTACAGTAAAAAAAATAGTATTTTTTCTCATACTATTGACAAATAATTTCTAGATCTTAATTTCGGTAACACTTGAACAATTCTCACTATTAATTAGTTGTTTATTAGCATGCCTATTATTAACATATTGGCTGTTTATTAGTACTTATAAAGCACATATTCTTCATCCCGAATCCACCCAACACCTAAACTAAACAACTACCGCACTAACGATTAATAAGCAGAAAATGAAGAGTTTACTTATTTTTCCATATCAATATATATGTATATTCTCTTGTATTTGTGTTACATATAATTGCACTATTCATGGAGTGGACCTGACTTACATTTCATTGCTGGTTATATTCTGTATAATTATGTGTCTGATGAATAAAAATCTTGAATCTTGGTTCTTTTTAAGGATGTTCATATATATTTTTACAGGAAAATAAGACGAAAATGTGACCCTGGAGCACAAAACCAGTCTTAATTGTTAATTTTTCAATGTGTATGGTTTGTTATGATCGAACAATATTTGTAAATCTGGAATCTGAGGGTTCAAAATAAAATCTAAATATTGAGAAAATCAAATCACCTTTAAAATTGTTAAAATAAAGTTCTTAGCAATGCATATTAATAATCAATAATTAAGATTTGATATATTTACTGTAGGACATTTACTAAATATCTTCATGGAGCATGATCTTAATATCTAATGATTTTTGGCATAAAAGAAAAATGTATAATTTTGAACCATACAATGTATTTTTGGCTATTGCTACAAATATAGCTGTGCTGCTTATGACTCACACGCACAGGCACAGACACACACACACACACACACACACACACACACACACACACACACACACACACACACACACACACACACACACACACACACACACACACACACACACACACACACACACACACACACACACATTTATGTAACATAATTTGCAAAAGCAGACAAATTAAAAGACATTAGACAACAAATTCTAACCTTTGACAAAAATATAGATTTTTAACCTATTTTAGAATGTTTAAATATACATTCACACAATGTATATGATAAAGTTGCGAGGAGAAGTTGAAACATGAAGCTGAACTGAGTCCCGGTGGAGCTCTGCTGGATGTTTGTGGTCAGGGCACTTTCTTTCTTTAACTGTGAATCCTGAAGTGTCTCCTCTAGCCTGCAGAGGACAGTATTCTCTCCATAACACACCAGCCAATATCTACAAGCCTTGCTTATTTACTCTAGGTCATCATTTAAGTGATCTTTGCAGTAAAGATATTTTTTCATAAGCCAATTCATGGCATAGTTGAGTAATTGTGCAGTATATAGGTAAAAAATAAAATACCAAACATCCACAAAAACAGCATAAATGCATAGTTGGTAAGTAAATAACACTAATTATATATAGTTTCTCATATTAAATATGTATATTTCCTTATTGAATTGCTCTGTATAAAAGTTTGGGGTCCATATGATATGACCCCGGAGAACCTGCGAGTGAAATCAACTCGAGGGGCGATTAAGAAAATGATTTGGGCTATAATACTGTTAATAACACAGACACAGACACAGACACACACACACACACACACACACACACACAGACACAGACACAGACACAGACACAGACACAGACACAGACACACACACACACACACACACACACACACACACAGACACAGACACAGACACACACACAGACACACACACACACACACACACACAGACACAGACACACACACACACACAGACACAGACACACACACACACACACACACACACACACACACACACAGACACAGACACACACACACACACACACACACACAGACACACACAGACACACACACAGACACACACACACACACACAGACACACACACAACACACACAACACACACACACACAGACACAGACAGACACACACACACACACACACACAGACACACACACACACACACACACACACACACACACACACACACACACACACAGACACAGACACAGACACAGACAGACACAGACACACACAGACACACAGACACACACACACACACACACACACACAGACACTCGCACACGCACACGCACACACACACACACACACACACACACACACACACAGACACAGACACAGACAGACACAGACACAGACACAGACACACACAGACACACACACAGACACAGACACTCACACTCACACTCACACACACAGACACTCACACACACACACACACACACACACACACACACACACACACACACACACACACACACACACACACACACACACACACACACACACACACACACACACACACACACACACACACACACACACACACACACACACACAGACACACACACAGAGTGAGAGAGAAAGAGGCATTTCTGTACATTTTTACCCCTAAGAGTAAAGTCAATTTGAGGGGTGATTAAGAAAATGATTTGGGATATAATACTGTTATTAATAAGATTACTAGAAAAGGAATGATACTCACGTCGTGTCACAGCCTTCAGTTCATACACAGCAGTCAGCTTCAGCTCTCCAAATACATTCTCCAGCATATGTGAGAATAAGACGTCCTTCGTGGGCAGCGTCTTGACCTCGGTGACAGTCCTCTCTCTGCGTTTGGAGGTTTTGTGCTCCGCTATCTCTCTCAGGGTGTAGAACTGGTCGTCCTGGCTCTCTGTGAAGTGGCCTTGCTGGGAGAAGCTCAGGCTGAAGCAGATCTTGGGCTCTCTGTGCAGCAGCTCACACCGCACTCGTCCGCCGCTGAGCTCACGGGTGACGGAGGTGATTCTGAAGCGGTCTCCTTCTCGTATGACGCCCTGCGTCGACTGGATCTCTGAACCGCTGAGGAACACCGGCTGGGACAGTCTGTGGGAGCTGATCTTCACTGAGTCTGCTATCTCTTGTATGCTTTGGTACGGCTGAGTGTCGGCCGCTAGCTTGAACAATCCTGTCACACAGAGCACAGTGTTAAGTCCCTACACGGACCTAAAGAGGATCTGGGTAATAACGTTTGTTTGCATGTCTTGTATGACCAATGGAAAAGAAAAACACTATATCTGACTCATCCAGCTTTTCGTCCTCAAGACATCCCAGCAGTATCATAACCTTATGGTTATGAATATACAGCTGAAGATCTCAGATCATAAAGACAGGAGCACATAACACCGCTGCCGTGAGTTTGCTCTAATTCTCTCTTTGCATATTAGATGCTGTTCACATCAGGTTCAAGACAATGATATGGGTTGCATACGTGACCCTGAACCACAAAACCAGCCATAAGGGTCAAATCTGAAAGCTGAAAAAAATCATATTTCCATTGATGTATGGTTTGGACAATATTTGTAAATCTGGAATCTGAGGATGCAAAAAAATCTAAATATTGAGAAAATCATCTTTAAAGTTGTTCAAATGAAGTTCTTAGCAATGCATATTAATAATCAATAATTAAGTTTTGATATATTTACGGTACAAAATATCTTCATGGAACATGATCTTAATATCTAATGATTTTTGTCATAAAATAAAAATGTATAATTTTGAGCCATACAATGTCATTGTTGGCTATTGCTACAAATATACCTGCGCTGCTTATGCTCCAGGGAAACATATATTAGTTTATGGATCAATGCTCATTATTAACTAAAGATTAACTATGACTCTTTCCTCGGTAAAATCATAATTTACTGCTTATTATCAGTTAGTAGTAGTTACGTTTAGCTATGTGGAGGATTAAGGGATGTAAAAATGTTAATGCAGAATAAGGCATTAATATGTGTCCCTGGAGCACAGTCATAAGCAGCACAGGTATATTTATAGCAATAACCAACAATGCATTGTATGGATCACAATTATACATTTTATTATATGCCAAAAATCATTAGATATTAAGATCATGCTTCCATGAAGATATTTTGTACTGTAAATATATCAAAACTTAATTTTTGATTAGTAATATGCATTGCTAAGAACTTCATTTGAACAACTTTAAAGATGATTTTCTCAATATTTAGATTTTTTTGCACCCTCAGATTCCAGATTTACAAATATTGTCCAAACCATACATCAATGGAAATATTATTTATTCAGCTTTCAGATGATGCATACATCTCAATTTAACAAAATTGATGCTTAAGACTGGATTTGTGCTCCAGGGTCACATGTGCGTTATAAGCACTAATAAACAGACAATATGCTGTAGAAATGATCTTCTCTGTCCTGTTAGAACAGTGTCTTTAAAATGCACGATAACATCAGTATCACACATGAGACGAATCTTCTGAGGAACAAACAGAAGATAAAGCACGCTCTACAAATATAAAAGAACAATAAAACCACGGTTTCTAAAACGTCACCGTTTTCATAATCGAAGGCATTTGATGTGACAGAACCGGCATGAGCAGAAGCAACAGATGATCATATAATAACTGTATTATATAAATGTATTCAAAACCTGCAACACCACTTCCTCCACACTGATAAACATGTACACGTAAAAGTGAACACTTCATAAAAACAAGTGTCATTTCTATATTACATAATTTAGTTCAGGCAAGAATTACAAATGTAAAGTCAATTCCATATTAATATTACATTTAAGCTTGTAGAAATTAAAGTTTGACTTGTTATGTTTACATGGATTCTTTAAGTAAATATCAAAGTTATGATCTGTTTTTGCCATCATGCACTGGTGCGTGAATAATTAACATGTTAGATTAGTCAGTGTTTTTGAGTTGTATTTACACCGTGTTATAGCTGGTGTAATATCTGACATCTGGAGGTGATTTTCTTACTCGAACCCTCTCCACTGATTGTCATTGTGTGGTCTCTGTGTTCACGCGGATGTCTTCTCGTTTACCTCCATGTGAGTGATTCACGTGCTTTAACAGCATGCTTGATTTTACAAGCCATGCCTGAGTGCAATGTACTTAAGTACTGCAGATTTAACTTCAAATAATTCAGTCAAAATACTCGTTACTCATGTTAAATGAATTATGTCCTTTGATAATTTTAACTAATTTAGTTAAGTAGATTTGACTTAATTAAATACATGCATTTGACTTAAAATGAATGTGTGCAAAAGTAAATGTATGATTTGTTTCAGTGCATTTACATCTGAACACATGCACGCTGTTGTTATCAGCCTGTTTTATGTTAATCACAACCAAAACATAGTTAACACATTGATTAATGCATGAATAAACGTTCAACTGATTCTATAGTTTCCGTGGATTCGAACATAAGCAGATCTCAAGACACAAACAGCTGGTTTATCTCAATGGTCTGTTACCCGGATACTCGACAGGGATCTCGATCTCAGCGTTGCTGGAGGTCCGAGCAGTGAATCTAGTGATGGTGAAATCAATGATTTTCAGCAAGTCTCCTGTTGAAAGAGAGCACTCTCTTCCAAACCTCTCATACACGCAGCCTGAAAGAGAGAGAGACCTCGTTCAAATACATCACAGAACCCCCCCCCCCCCCCCCCCCCCCCAGTGCTCAGCTTGCACTGAACTGTTTCCGTTAGATAAATGCATCACAAAACACATATTACAGACTAAAAACAACGAGAAACACATCAGAAGTGGGTTCGGTTTAAACTTAAGGCAGTTCTTTAAATGTTTTAAAAGACATGCAAGCTGCTATTGGTTCATATGTAACAATCTTTAAAGCTTAAACACACATTGAGAGACTATTATGAACAAAAAACAGCAAGCTTATGAATTATTCTCACCTACACCATCAAGCGCACCCAAGGTTTTACACATGTGAGGAGCAGGTAACTCTTACCTTGATAATATATTCCTGACTGGATCTGAAGCACTCTGGGGAACGTGTCAGGATCCAGAACGTGTGTGAACTCATGCAGCGTCGTAGCCATCTTCAGCTGGGGCTCTGCTCCTCGCACATTCATCGGTGGAGGAGGCCCCTGGAGACTGCCGAGGCAGGGGACAGGAAGCCGAGTACAGCTCGGAGACCGCGACTGCAGAGATACACTGACATACACGACTCCCACATCCTCTGCCTGACTGCATGACATCAGGATCCGCTCACTGAAGCACCGACATCACGACTCACGCTCAACACTAACCTAACAGGGTTCCTCATCACAGAGACATGCTCTCATGTCTCTCATATAACACTCAACACTAACCTAACTCGACTCTGGACAGGGTTCCTCATTACTCTCTCTGTACTCGACTGTGTCCCTGAAGCACAGGCATATTCATAGAAATAGACAACAATATATTGTAGGGTCAAAATTATCATTTTTATCTTATGCCAAAAATCATTAGGATATTAAGATCATGTTCCATGAAGATATTTAGTATCGTAAATACATCAAAACTTCATTTTTGATTAGTAATATGCATTGCTAAGACTTAATTTGAACAACTTTAAAGATGATTTTCTCAATATTTAGATTTTTTTGCATCCTCAGATTCCAGATTAATAATTTATACCTTATTTATATTAAGGTAAGATTTGTTTTGATGCAGCTGTTATTTATAACACAATATAAATAGAGCTCTTATTGTTAGGAGTTAGTCAGAAGATGGTTGTTTTTTGAATTATTAAAACATCTTTAATTCTTGTAAGCAGGTCCTCAATCCAAGCACAGGCAAAACATACAAACACAAAAGAGATATCATTATAAAATAAACTATCATAATAATCTTTAATTCGAACAGTTCCTCTCCCTGCAAAGCATGATGGGAATATAAATCCTGTAACTAGATTATATAATCATACTTTCAGGGATGGGCAGTATTTCAAATACTATTTTGTATTTTAATACCTTTAATCTTAGTATTTTCAAAATACATGTAGCCAATCAACCTCTTTATTAGACTGATTTCATCTATCACTATTTCAGATATGCACTTTCATACTTTCCTGGGAAAATCTGATTAAAGTCTAAATCAGAGATATTTACCATATTTCATTTTGAATAAAATGTAGCATCCATTTGTTGACAACTATCCCAGTGCTATCTGTACAGTTCGCTGGTTGGTGATTCTGCTGTTTTCTGTGTATAAACACTAAATGCTTGAGATGGTTATTGCACTATGTGCATGAATAACATTAAAAGCAGGGGGTCTTGATTTAGTGGAAAGAAGCACACCTGTGCCAGCAGGTAAACAACACCCTAGCGAGGGGAGCATAGCATTAGCACTAGGCTGTCTTGTTGGTCAGATTTTGGTTTTATTAGCTAGCTAGTCAAATATGTTCATTAAACTTTAATCATCACTGCTTGCAT
>QVTF01020377.1:85000-127500 GCA_003573665.1 Oxygymnocypris stewartii | reverse complement strand
CTATGAATCACGTGATTGGGACGGGATAGGAAAAAATGTAATCGGGAGTGGGTGGGACCGGGAATAGTAATGATACCCAACTTTACACACAAATATACCTTTTATATAAATAAACGTGTGTGTTAGCATGGATGATTTACATGAAATGTAATCTGTGCAACACTGTGCATAAGATGGCTTTCAGTTCAATATAATAACAAAAAACGACATTTTGGGTTTTTATTCAACTAATAAGGTGGGCACGCTGTGATCTGTACTATATTTTTACTGTAACTGACAGATTTCGGCAAAAAAAATAAAAACGGGAGTGGGAGGGAATGGGAGTCATTCTTCCGGGAGTGGACGGGACGGGATTTTCCCGCATGCACGCACACACACAGTCAGACGCACACATGCACGCATGCATGCACACACACACGCACACACACACAGTCAGACACACGCACGCACGCACGCATTAATTAATACACAAACAGCTGCTTCTGGTCTCTGAACATCTATACTCACAGGCAGTGTATAATAGAGCGTCCATCGCCTTCCTCACATTCCTCCTGCCATTTATCCACCTGCAGGATCAGCTTGAGGAACGAGCGCTTGGAGGCGGGAACTTCCCTATGACCCGCCCATCCCAGGTACTGGAACTGACGGACCATCAGGTAACCCTCCTGAGGCTTAGGACACACACACACACACACACATCAATGTTACTATGCACTTCTGCCCAAGACCTCTGCAAAACGATCAATGGCTTTCAGAGACGTGGAAAAACTCACCCTGGTCAGGTTGCATATCCTGAAAAGACGACTAATGATATCACAGTCCACAGAGCAGGACATGCAGTCCACCTGTACAGGGCCGTATCTTAGCATGCCCTCCTCCGGCCAGTACTGAGGACAACCCTGTACACACGGATCAAACACAGGGGTCACTGACTGTTAACCTAAGTCAGGGGTCATCAAACTCGGTCCTGGAGGGCCGGTGTCCTGCAGAGTTTAACTCCAACACACCTGTCTGGAAGTTTCAAGTATACCTAGTAAGAGCTTGATTAGCTGCTTCAGGTGTGTTTAATTAGGGTTGGAGCTAAACTCTGCAGGACACCGGCCTTCCAGGACCGAGTTTGGTGACCTCTGAATTAAGGGAATAGTTCACCCATACGTGAAGATTGGTTGAAAATGTTCTAATCATCAGGCCATCCAAGATTAGGATGAGTTTGATTCTTCATCAGATTTGGAGAAACGTAGCATTGCATCAGTGTCTCAGCAATGGAAGTGAATGGGTGCCGTCAGAATGAGAGTCTGATAAAAACATCACAATAATCCACACCACTCCAGTCCATCAGTTAACATCAGGAGAAGACAAAAGCTCAAACAAAAAGATGTTTTAACTTCAAATCAAGTATATAAGCCATAATAAATCCCCCCAGTGAAAAAACACCTCATCTGAATAAGGTGAGAAACATGCATAGATCAAGTATAGTTTTAAATTAAAATGTCTTGTTTATTTTGTCTTCTCAAGACATTAATTGTACTGGAGCGCTGTGGATTATTGTGATGTTTTTATCAGACTCTCATTCTGACGGCACCCATTCACTTCCATTGCTGAGACATTTCTCCAAACCTGATGAAGAAACAAACTCATCTACATCTCGTATGATCAGAGCACATTTCTAGCAAATGTTCATTTTTGGGTGAACTGTTCCTTTAAACACGCAAACGTTTTCCGCTGACTTCATGTCTTCTCATAAGAATAATAACAACAACAACACAATCTCACCTGAGCCAAATCGATCTCGTTCAGCATGACGATGGAGGTGCATCCATAATCATACACCAGCCTCCAGAAGTCCTTGACGGTGTTGGGTAACGGATGCTGGGTCACGATGAACGCGGCCGGCTGCTTGTAGCTCTGCATAACATACAACATAATGTACTTCCCACAAACACTCACGCACAACCTAGATGAAGACGGGCGTTTTTCAAGATGACCGACGTATGATCATGCAAGTCTGCGTCAGTGTGATAAACGTACATCTCCGTAAGCGAATGAATGCATTGTGTCTTCCTCTGCATGCCGTAGCAAACCCAGCCACGAAACAAACCACTAAAGCCACGAAACAAATCCAGGCAGAACTGAATCAGAAATTACCTGGTATTCTTCTGACGGCTTGATTAAAAAAAGTCCAAGAGTTTGTGAAGCGTACGATTTAAAAAAAACTCTTTCTTTGAGAGCTTGTGGCCGTGTGTGATCACCATCTCCCAGGGTCAGAGGTCATCGGCTGTGGGACGATGCACGTCAGAAAACAGTGCTCTACACTGACAGCCATGACAAGTGAAGCACTGGGAGATGGACGCACTGTCACAAATTAGAAAGCCCTCATGTCATTTCAGACCCGTTTGGCTTTCTTTGGTCTGTGGAAGACCATAAAGTGAAATCATGCAGTGACCAAGAGCTAAACACACTAACAGTAGATCACAAATGTGTGCTTCTGTGCGGTTTAAAGTGCACACGTGTGTCGTACGCTTGACAGTAAGTGCTCACCACTCGCTTATGTTGTATGGAAATATATACAGTGTTAAAAATCTCCAGTTGTTTACCACAGACAAAAAAAATCCAGATTTTGAACGACTTGAGGGTGAGAACTTGTCCTTTAATATGTGACCCTGGAGCACAAAACCAGTCTTGAGTCGCTGGGTATATTTGTAGAAATAGCCAATAATACATTGTATGGGTCAAAATTACAATTTTTTATTTTATGCCAAAAATCATTAGATATTAAGATCATGCTCCATGAAGATATTTTGTACCGTAAATATATCAAAACTTAATTATTGATTAGTAATATGCATTGCTAAGACTTCATTTGAACAACTTTAAAGATGATTTTCTCAATATTTAGATTTTTTTGCACGCTCAGATTCCAGATTTACAAATATTGTCCAAACCATACATCAATGGAAATATTATTTATTTATTTATGCATACATCTCAATTTTGATAAATGGACTAGGTTTTGTGCTCCAGGGTCACACTGACACGTTAAAGCAGGAGATTCACACTCATACTTACCTCGGCCTTTCTCACAATGTTACTACATCAATTTGGGACCACATACAGCCATCAAGAAGAACTCATTAATTACACTAACACCTGAATGCTTCATTAATGCAAGACAAGTAATGGTATCGCTGATCTACACGACACTATAGAGCGACTGAAAGTGGCTCACGCTAACATCTGTCCCACTCAAAGGACTTGCCTCCTGGATTTGTCTCTAGCTTTCTGTAGCTCCGTTCCAAAATCCAATGAGCGATCTCACCGTCTGCTATCTACACGGACAGCCGCGCTCTCACCAGTGACCGACACCGGCACACAAGTGAGGGACTGACTCAGTAGAGCTGCATCCACAGCATAAACACTGGAGTTAAACACTTGGCGTTATCGATATGTTTACTATTACTTTTAGTATTGGTAATGCTTAAATAAATGTGTGTGTTTTTGTCTGGGACTACACGTTGACTAAAGGCATCTCAGAAGGCGGTAAAGTTAATCGAACCTTACCTCCGCCGGCAGCTCATTAGGTTTTGGAACAGAGCGTGTGTCTAACATAAAGGAGACGAGGAAAAGAGAGCCATACGTACATCCATGAGTGCCGCGTTGATGTAGTTGCTGCTCTCTCCGTCGATGGTGATGAGGAAGGGCAGGCAGCGGTCGGGCGGGAGGTTGTCCATGAAGCGGTTCTTGTCGTGATTTCGAGGAAGGAGTGCAATGCTGCAATCTTCAGGCTGAGGCTGAGGGGTCACTGAGTTCAGCGTCTGCACAGGAGAGAGTGTCAAAGGTCGTGTGTCCAATCCAACTGCATCGTATGAAGCAGATGCCAACACAAACATGCATGCATCGTCAAAAACCATGCAAGAATACTTTACATTTAGATTTACATTTAGTCATTTAGCAGACGCTTTTATCCAAAGCGACTTACAATACTTTAAATTAATGCCGATTAATCACATCCAAAATAAAAGTTTTTGTTTAGATAATTTATAACAAAACTAGTCATAAGTGTCCATTTATCAAAATTGAGATTTATGCATCATCTGAAAGCGGAATAAATTATATTTCCATTGATGTATGGTTTGGACAATATTTGTAAATCTGGAATCTGAGCGTGCAAAAAAAAATATAAATATTGAGAAAATCATCTTTAAAGTTGTTCAAATGAAGTCTTAGCAATGCATATTAATAATCAATAATTAAGTTTTGATGTATTTACGGTACAAAATATCTTCATGGAGCATGATCTTAATATCTAATGATTTTTGGCATAAAATAAAAAATTATAATTTTGACCCATACAATGTATTTTTGGCTATTGCTACAAATATACCCAGCGACTTAAGACTGGTTTTGTGCTCCAGGGTAACATATGTGTGCAGATTTATTATGTATATATATATATATATATATATATATATATAAATACACACAAATGCATGTATATATTTAAGAAAAATATGCTACATTTATATATTATATATATTTATATATGATATAATTAATATCATATCTAAATCTATACACGTGAATACAATACAATTGTAAAAATGTGTATATAAATAATAAATATACACAGTACACACACATATATTATATAAACAAAAACATTTATTTTGGATGCGATTAATGGTTTAACAGCACTAATATTAAATACAGTGTTCTGTGAATTATTACCAAGAACACAAACATTAAAAGCACCAAGAGGTGCTGAAGCCAAACACTAAACGATGCTGTGTATTTAAAACGATTGCAAGGACATATGTTTCATTTGTAGAAGCAAGATTTCGGCGTTGGGTCTCCAGTGGACGGGTCCTGAAGGAAAAGCATCTGTCAGGTACCTGGAATTCGTCTTTGAGGTGAGAGGAATTGCTCTGAGAGTCGATGCGGATCATGTCGTAGTACGCGGCTTTGAACTCGCACGCGGGAATCGCTGTCTCGCCACACAAACACGCCTCCAGGATGGCATCGTGGATGAAAATGTACTGCTCCTGAGAGCCAGAGGAAAACCAAGGGACGTGTGTCAGCAATGCATGCACTTTTATCTTTGACAACCCTATTAGTTTGCTTAACATGTGTAATGTAGCAAAACTGCAATACGTATTAAATAACAGCAGTTTTTTTTAAAGCAACTCTGAAATGCATCATAGCAGCAAGATTGATACTATAGCATGGTTGACTGCTTTGTTATTGTAAATAGTGCAGACATGCAACAGTGGCCTTTAGTGCTCGGGACTTCTTCATTAGATGTTGTATGGAGGTCATGAACATGCACTCTTAGGTACTGGCAAAAGCATGCTTATTTAAATGAAATTGTGTAAACTTGAAAGCTAAAACAAAATAAGAACTAACATATGAATTTGAGTTGCTAAAAATTTGAGAAAATCTTAATCAGCATCACGATCGAAGCATGCAAACACACCTCGGTCTGAACCATGTTGATTCTTCTGGAGCGCAGAGCTTTGACGCAGTTGTAGATGTCCACCACCCCTTCTCTCTCTGCCATGTCCAGCATGATGTCAATCACGATGTAACATCCCGTCCGGCCGGCTCCCGCACTGAAACGGACCGAGCAGGGAAGCAAACCATCATCCAGTCTGAATTTCATCACTCATCAAACAAGTCTAGAGACGAGAGCAGTGGCTCACTGTTTGTAAAGCTTCATTAGGTACAAAAACTAGGGTCTAAAGACATTTTCAGATGAAGAACAAAGATGCTTAAAAAACTACGATCAAGAAAATCAAGTTAATTCATGCAAACTGTCTAAAGCATTTGTTTTCTCTTTTGAATGAAATTTCCAAGGCATCGTTTTTTTTTTAAAATACAATAATGTGAAATACATTGTAATAAAATGTAGTTATTTAAATTAGGTTTCTTTGCTTAATGTCTCTGTTAAAATTATGTCTGTATTTTTAAATATTAAACATCTGTATCACATATTCCATGGAGTAATTTAAATAAGTTTATTTGGTTGTTTAGTTTCTAGATTATTTGGTTAGTTTCTAGTTTATTTGGTTATTTAGTTTTTAGTTTATTTGGTTATTTAGTGTCTTGTTTATTTGGTTAGTTTCTAGTTTATTTGGTTAGTTAGTTTCTAGTTTATTTGGTTATTTAGTGTCTTGTTTATTTGGTTAGTTTTTAGTTTATTTGGTTATTTAGTATCTTGTTTATTTGGTTAGTTTCTAGTTTATTTGGTTAGTTAGTTTCTAGTTTATTTGGTTATTTAGTGTCTTGTTTATTTGGTTAGTTTCTAGTTTATTTGGTTATTTTGTGTCTTGTTTATTTGGTTAGTTTTTAGTTTATTTGGTTAGTTAGTGTCTTGTTTATTTGGTTAGTTTTTAGTTTATTTGGTTATTTAGTGTCTTGTTTATTTGGTTAGTTTCTAGTTTATTTGGTTAGTTAGTTTCTAGTTTATTTGGTTATTTAGTGTCTTGTTTATTTGGTTAGTTTTTAGTTTATTTGGTTATTTAGTATCTTGTTTATTTGGTTAGTTTCTAGTTTATTTGGTTAGTTAGTTTCTAGTTTATTTGGTTATTTAGTGTCTTGTTTATTTGGTTAGTTTCTAGTTTATTTGGTTATTTTGTGTCTTGTTTATTTGGTTAGTTTTTAGTTTATTTGGTTAGTTAGTGTCTTGTTTATTTGGTTAGTTTTTAGTTTATTTGGTTATTTAGTGTCTTGTTTATTTGGTTAGTTTCTAGTTTATTTGGTTATTTAGTGTCTTGTTTATTTGGTTAGTTTCTAGTTTATTTGGTTATTTTGTGTCTTGTTTATTTGGTTAGTTTTTAGTTTATTTGGTTATTTAGTATCTTGTTTATTTGGTTAGTTTCTAGTTTATTTGGTTGTTTAGTTTCTACTTTATTTGGTTAGTTTCTAGTTTATTTGTTTTTTAGTGTCTAGTTTATGTGGTTAGTTTCTAGTTTATTTGGTTAGTTAGTTTCTAGTTTATTTGGTTAGTTAGTGTCTAGTTTATTTGGTTAGTTTCTAGTTTATTTGGTTAGTTAGTTTCTAGTTTATTTGGTTATTTTGTGTCTAGTTTATTCTATTAGTTTCTAGTTTATTTGGTTAGTTTATAGCTTTTTTGGTTATCTAGCTAGTTTCTAGTTTATTTGGTTATTTAGTTTCTAGTTTATTTGGTTATTTAGTATCTAGTTTATTTGGTTAGTTTCTAGTTTATTTCGTTAGTTAGTTTCTAGTTTATTTGTTTTTTTTCTGGAACAGGGCGTGCGCATTCTCAACTACCTATCCGACTGGCTCATACTGGCTCAGTCTCAGGATCAGTTATGCGAACACAGGGATTTGGTGCTCTCGCACCTCAGCCAGTTGGGCCTTCGGGTCAACTGGGAAAAGACCAAACTCTCCCCGATAAAGAGGATCTCTTTTCTCTGTATGGAGTTGGATTCGGTCAATCAGACATCACGCCTCACGCAGGAAAGTGCTCAGTCGGTGTTGAACTGCTTGAATACGTAAGAGCAGGACAGCGGCACCACTGAAACAGTTTCAGAGGCTCCTGGGGCATATGGCGGCTGCAGCGGCAGTCACACCGCTGGGGTTGCTCCATATGAGATCGCTTCAACACTGGCTCCATGGCTGAGTCCCGAGGTGGGCATGGCAGCGTGGCACGCTCCGGGTCCGAGTCACTCCGGCCTGCCGCCAAACCGTCACCCCGTGGTCAGACCTTTCGTTTCTTCGGGCAGGAGTGACCCTGGAACAGGTCTCCAGACAGGCTGTGGTTTACACGGATGCCTCTGCCAAGGGCTGGGGGGGCCACGTTCAACGGGCTTGCAGTGTCTGGGGTTTGGACGGGTCCCCAACTGCACTGGCACATCAACTGCCTAGAGTTGCTGGCAGTACACCTGGCCTTGAACCGTCTCAAGAGGCGCTTACGATGCGAGCACGTACTGTCCGCACGGACAACACTGCGACAGTTGCGTACATCAACCGACAAGGTGGTCTACGCTCCCGTCCCATGTCGCAACTCGCCCGCCACCTCCTCCTCTGGAGTCGGAAGCATCTGAGGTCGCTTCGCGCCATTCACATTCCGGGCTTGCTCAACCGGACAGCTGACGAGCTGTCACGAGCTGCGCTCCCCGGAGAGTGGAGACTCCATCCCCAGACGGTCCAGCTGATTTGAAGACGTTTCGGACTTGCACAGGCAGA
Organism: Oxygymnocypris stewartii; assembly: GCA_003573665.1. Taxonomy (NCBI): domain Eukaryota; kingdom Metazoa; phylum Chordata; class Actinopteri; order Cypriniformes; family Cyprinidae; genus Oxygymnocypris; species Oxygymnocypris stewartii. The sequence goes on along the minus strand of QVTF01020377.1, from coordinate 119,295 downwards.
CCTGTTTGCGTCCCCAGAGACTTCTTATTGTCAGTTGTTTTACTCCCTGACCGAGGGAACACTCGGGATGGACGAGCTGGCACACAGCTGGCCGCGGGGCCTTTGCAAGTATGCATTTCCCCCAGTGAGCCTTCTCGTACAGACACTGTGCAAGATCAGGGAGGACCAGGAGCAGATCCTGCTCGTGGCGCCATACTGGCCCACTCGGACCTGGTTCCCAGAGCTGATGCTCCTCGTGACAGCCCCTGCCCTCTGAGGAAGTATCTACTGACTCCTTGTGGCACCCGCATTCAGACCTCTGGGATCTTCATGTCTGGTCCCTGGATGGGACGCGGAGGTTCTAGGTGACCTACCCCAAGAGGTAGTCGACACCATCACTTTGGCAAGAGCGCCGTCTTTTTTATATGATTTAAAAAATATTAAATGCGTTATAATTTTTTTATAATAAGTAAAAAAAACAGCAACAAAATGGACAACTTGCTTTAAAATCAAGTGAATTAAGGCATTAAAATATTAAAATAACGAACAAAGAAATACATCATGTAATAAAACAAAGTCTGTTATTACTGTTAGTTAACCAATTTGGTATTTTTTAAAAATATTGCTGTAGCAGATCTATTAGTTTGCATTTACACTGTAAGACTTACAAATGTTATATTTTAACATTTTTATATGGTTATCACTGGCAATCATCGTTTGACTAAACGGCAGAATAATGCAATGAGAACAAAGACAGACTGTCTGAAAGGAAAAGAAAGCTGCATCATGGGAGTGTCTTCTCTTTTTTGCATGCAACAATGCAGATGAGACCACATCCTGTTCTTGGGGCATAAACGACAGGCAATGTGGTGTAATGCTTAAGGGTAAAATAGTTTCTGCCAGATGTGTTATATGAGCTGAGCACCACAAAGAGTCAGTGTGACTGTGACTGGCCAACAGTGTCAGATGTGGACGATGGTGCAAAACAACAGAACCAACCACAAGATCATTCGCATATGCAGAAGAGCTGTGATAAGATGCTAAGAACAGGAAATTATGTCATGAACCAATGACAACACATTCTCATCTACAACAAAAGAATCGCTCTCAACAGAGACGGATCTCCAGATTCAACTATGCATTGTTTAAGTAAAGGATAGAAAATGTCAAGCTGTGGATCCTTTTTCTGATGCTGTACTGTTCATTAAAATAATAGTTAATCCAAAAATGAACCCCCCCCCCCCCAGGCCATCTGAGATGAGCTGATGAGTTTGAGCTGATGAAATGTCTCAGCAATGGATGCTCTGAAGTGAATGGGTGCCGTCAGAAGGAGAGTCCTGGTAAAAACACACCACTCCAGTCCATTGAAAACCCCTCAATGGATTTGTTTCTTACAAACACGCAGCTTTTCACAAGACAAGATTATTGTGATGTTTTTATCAGCTCTCGTTCTGACGGCACCCATTCACTGCAGAGCATCCAAATCTGATGAAGAAGCAAACTCATCTGGGATGGACTGAGGGGAGGAGTACATTTCCAGCAAATTAAATTTTTTGGGTGAACTATTTAAAACATTAAGAATTTTTAAATCTTCAAACACCAGCGCAAAGCAATTATGACGTTTCATTAGCAACATTTTCCAGTAGCCACTTTAACACAATTAATTTTCTGTCGTTCACAAGTATTTGATTCATTTTGCTCCTATTCGCACTCCACCAAAGGCCAACATTTACATGCTCACGACCTCAGCATTTCCAGGCTCATGGGCTGTAGGAGCACGTGTTGATGCCTTGCAGTACCTGCAGTGGACGACGATAGGCCCAGCGGTGGGAGGGTTGGAGATCTTGACTCGTCGGATGAATGACAACAGTCCTGTAGCGTGATACGGGACTCCATGATCGGGCCAGCCAGTGAAGTGAAACTGCTTGACCTCTCGCACCTCATTAAAACCCCTCTGTGAAAATAAGAACAGACATGTACAAAACACCTGAGCACCTGGAAAAATGATAAATGTAAAATCACTTTCCTGGCAAATACAGAACGTATCTGGATATTTCAAGTCACACTAATGATAACATGAAGACAGTCAGTGTTGTGTAACTTCAAGCATGTTTGTGGTTTGAGGACAGTGTTGTGGTTCCTCTGCTTGGACAGAGCTGACTTCATTCATCCACAAGACATCACCATAATGATTGTTTTAAAGTATAATACAGATACAGACTCGTCATCTAATCAAGTCACATATCTGTGACCTACGTGTTCAAAAGCGTCCGATTGCTTTGTGTATTAAACGTATTTCCTTCAGGGTTACAGAATACACTTGCCATGCTAGACAAAAAGGTTTAAACAATATCTCACCCTCTCCAGAGTAAAAGTCCTCACAACGTATTCTGCGAGCGGCTCGACCTCCACAAACGTCACTTTGAAATCTCCATAAACTTCAGCATCATCTGGCCAGTACTTATAACACTTCACCTACAGGAGGATGAGACGCATCAAACACATGCAGATCACATGCACTCCAATGCAAACACGTGTTTAATACAGCAACTACTGATCGATGCAAAGCAACATAGATGCATCTTGATGTCTGATTTAATGCATGCATAAAGCTGCTTTAAGATATGAGCGATCACCTCCTTGCTCCAAGAGCATTATGATATAAAACCGCTGTGAAATCAGTTCAAAAGCACTCACTTGTGCATGATATAATTAAACGAAGCATGCACAAATGTACAAAATGCATACACAGACATGCTTCAACCCTTTGAGAAGTGTCCAAAAAAGTGTATTACTTCGGTAACACTTTGTGTCATTTGTTAACATTAGTTAATGTATTAATTAACACAATACATTTATTACACTATTCATTCATTGTTTGTTATTGTGATTTTAATGCATTAGTAAATGCTGAAATTAACATTAAGATTATTGCTCGTACCTTAGTTCATGTTAACGGTAACACTTTATTTTAGGGTCTCTTAACTAGTAGCATGCATATTAGCCATTTATTAGTGCATATATTAATGCCTTATTCTATATTCCTAATCCCACCCAACATCTAAATTAACAACTACCCCACTAACTATTAATTAGGAGTTTGTTGAGGTAAAAGTCGTGAATACATGTGGCCTGTTCTGAAGTGTTACAATGTTAACACATGAATTGTAAAGTGTTACAATTGTTTCTTTATTTTGATTCTGGGGTGAAATATGACAGGCTTGTCATGTTTGTGACTTCGAGCAGATTCATTACTAGTCCTCGCTCACTCGTCAAAAGGTTTTTGCAGGCGGGGGCCTTCACAGGTCACATCACAGAGCACAAAAACACACAACGGCCCCTCAGCAGGCAGTATAGCCACATACCCGGCCCACCTCCACTAGGTTGGTTACCATCACGATACAGGCCGATTGCTCCTGCCAGATCATCCTCCAGAAGTCGTACACCGTCTCATGGACGGGGCCTGAGGGAGAGCCAAAGCATATGTTTTTATTGATATTCAGTCATTTGGACATTTGGGAGGAAAAACAATCTGAGTGTCTATTTACACTAAGAGCAAATAGCATGCCTCGCTGGCAGAGGCTGTTTACACTGACTCCGCCCACTAACGTGTGATTGGGTTCGTCAAGACGCTCGTTTAGCATCAGTTCCAGGTAATGCGCATGCTTCGACCCGAGTTCAAACCCGCCTTTAGCTGAACTTTTTTCACTCTTTTCAAATCTCATATCGCATCGGAAAGGCATTTAATTTCAATAAAAATGAAGGAAATAATCAAAAAGTTGAAAATAAAGTATCGGGTAGGTGTACGGAGGGCTTTATTGTCACAATAAGGTGGCATCCATTTAATAATTTGAATTAAAACCCTCATTCGTCATTATTGCATACTGTTGTATTATGTACTACAATACTGAGGTGCAGATAATTGCCATTATTTGCATTATTAATAGCAGAAAAGCTTGCTATTTTAACTTAGTGTAAATATAATATATAGCTATTATACACTTAAATAATGTAATCACTAAAGAAATGCTATTTGCAAAACAAATTGGCATAATTTGACATATTTTGCATGGCGTCTTTTGTGATTTAAATAAAGAAGAACATATGAGTAGTATATAAAATGAGTATTGTTTGCAAGTTGATATTTTAAATAGATATTTCTACACGATATAACCCATTTAAAGTAGTTTTGGTATAAATTGATACACTGATGTTGATGCAGCAATATTAAATCATATTTTTGACTTGCTATAGATGCTATTTCTTGTGCTTGTGACACAAATGTTTCCGGTACATGTTTCACTGAACCATTTTGAATTTAAAAATATGCATATGTTTAAGATGCGTATCAGTTAAAAACAAGAATGCAGTTTCCACATATGACGACAATCAACTTACTGATATATTAAGTTCATTATATTTAAAGTGCCCCTGTTATGGATTTCTGAAAATGATATTTCATGCAGTGTGTAAGTGAATGAAAACAACGTTTTAAATCTGCTCCGTGTATAAAGTTATCGTCTTTTAAAAGAATGAGTCGACTCTGAATCATTGAAACGAGTGGTTTTTAAAACGAATCCCTGTTTGACGTCATCATGAAACATTAGCATAATCCCGCCCACTTGTTGGTTTTTTCACATTGGTCTGCATGAAAATGCAAATTCATTATTTGCCACTAGGTGGCGCTTGTACACAAAGCAGCTCACAAACACTGCTTTATCAGACGTGATCCAATCGACCAATCAGCGCAGATTAGCGTCACGCAAAGAACGTTTGAATCGTTTGAAAAAAATAAATAAAATGCATATTATAAGAAAATGTAATTGTGCCTTGCATGCATGTCAACCTGTTGTTATGGACTCCCAAAACCAAAATATGAGCCTTTCATAACCCATAACAGGGGCATGTTCTTGGCAACAAAGAAAAGACGATTAATTCAGCCTTCCTCGTGTACCTTGAGTGGCGATGTAATGGCTGGGTCTCTGGTATCCCTGCGAGAGAAACAAAAACAAGAATTGTGTCGGAGGCAGCAAACAACTCAAATCTGAGAGTGATTCATATTATATACACTTTTGATTTGAGATTTCATAATCTCAACACACACCACGATTTCTACAGGTTACATACACACACACACACACACTGCAGGGAGACCCGACATCAAATCCCCCCTCCCACGAAAACTAAAACACACCACACCAAAACCATGAGTTAACTGAAACACAGGCCAGGGATGTTAACATGCATGACGCAGGCAAAGCAGATGAGGAGGAGCCGGACGTGTGGTGGCACAATGGGCTTCGGTGCATGGATGGGGGAGATCGAATGTGCCTACAGTGATACTTACATCCCTGTACAGCCAAATCTACCGCCCCAAAATCAACCGCATAAGAGTGAGAGAGAGCACAACAATGTCAGTGAGTCAGCAAGCACCTCCAACAAGGAAGAAAAGAAAGCTGTAAATTGTGTATAGTTGAGACAAAGGCATGCATAAAAGACCTCACATACGAGGGAGGGAGAGACGTTTCTCACACGTTCGCCAATGGAGGAGGAGGCGGCATCGCCACTTACATCAATGTAGTTGGCATTTATGTAGTCGGAGGACGGGTCGTCTTCCATTGGCTGCAGGATCACTCGAGAATGATCGTCTACAGCGCGACACACGGCAAACAGAGCAGATTCAGGACATAAACAGCGTTGTGTTTGGCATGCTGCTGACTGTGAGCTTCTAAACAGCTCTTACGGTGCCTGGTCATATTTCACCTCAACATCATTTGGGAAAAAGACGAAAAAAACTAACTATTTGACGATATTTGTTATCACGGCTTTCTCTCATTATCTCTCCTGAGAAGAGATGATGCCGACCCCCCCCAGAAGACCTCAGATGATGCCAACCCTGGAACAACATATAAAACTACCAAATCTTGCTTAATCGGGACGATTAATCGCAACCGTATAGTTTAATCGCAACACATAATCATTGCAGTGTATGTTTGATTACGTGTCATTTATAACTAACTGCATGATTCTTACTGTACATTCATGCCATAGTCACCACTAATAACCTACTACTAAATATAATGTAGAAACGTAATATTTTCGGTAAAGCTGCTTTGCAATGATTGGTATCGTGAAAAGCACTATACAAACTAAATATATATCTCATTAGCGCAATGCATCCAAACCTTTACCTACTGACTTTATTGGTAATTGTACACAAATAAAATGCATGAATTAAAATCATGTCATACAGACATAATGACCAGGTTTTTTTGAATAAGCATAATTTAAATGCATGACGTTGATGCCTACTGAAGGCATACCTTTATTGCAATTAGGGGTGTAACGATTCATCGATATATCGATACAATGAATGACGATACGATGCATCGATGTCACGCGTAAAATATCGATATCTGTAGTATAAAAAGGCACCTTTATTTTGCCACTCTCCACATTTTCACATAATGTCTGTCTATGCGTTACCACCAACGCGTGCATTCTCCTTCAATCTCACGTATCAGGACTCGATATAAGCACTGTCCGAAGGCACAAGGCGAGCATATAAAACGCTCGGGATTGAGTAACAGTCGAGCGCTGTGTGAGTAGTTTTCTGCGCACACATCTGACGCGCACGCACACAGACAGACGCGTCAACTCTGCGTGAACACTGAGCTCTCCTCCGCTTTTATAAGCATGGATGAATAAATACAGACAAAACTACATCAAATGCATGTTTTGGCTAATATCCTTGTAAAGAGTAGGTTAAGAAAAGCATGTGTCTTAATGTAAACAGTGGAGAAAGAAAAGGCACGTGTATCAGTATATTAAATATGTGCTTTCGTTCTTAAAGTGAAAGAAAAATAATAATAAATCTAATGCTGTCAAAGAAAAATACAAGTGCTCACTGCTCCTGATTAAATAACCTTTGTAACATCAAAAAGTATTCATTTACAGGCTATTTAATTTGTACAGTGAAGACTATGCACTTATTTTTCATTTGATTATTACATTTCTTTAGCGTACCTGAAAATGTATTTTAGACTGAGCTGAAAACCACTGTTTATAGAACTTGTGTTGTATTTATTTTCTGCTATTGCTTGTAATTTGGTTATCTGTAGAAAAGATGTTAAGCACTGAGCCCATAGCAGCATTTCTAGATTTATGTTTATGTTATATATTTTGGTTGCATTTGTGAGTTAATAAAAATGTAGATGGTTGTTTAAAATAGGTATATAATATGATAATATCGATCGATATACTCCTGAATGTAATTGTATCGTATCATTTTTTGAGGTATCGGCAAATATCGTATCGCTGGGTATGAGAATCGATATCGTATCGAATCGTGACGAACCATCCGATTTACACCCCTAATTGCAATGTATGCAAAGTATCTGGCAAATGTAAATTAATGATTTGGGGGGGGGGGGGAAATGTGTTCAATTGAAAATGATCGTACTAAAACAGGCCTCAGTTTTTATTGCGCAATGTAATATCTTAAGATGTTGGGGTGAAATATGACTCGATCTTGATCTTCTCGACATCTTCACAGCACCAGCACGTGTTGGTTTTCTAAAGAGCAACAGATGCTTTCCAAAAGGTCCTTTATTGACTACAAAGCCATCTAAAGGAGAGTGTTTGGAGCCAGATATGAAGTGTATTAGAGAATATCCTACACTCTTACATGCGATGATGTTCCCGTATCGATTCTTCGTTCGGTTTGGCTCTTTCTTTGCCGCGTCCCAGGAGGCAGACTGACCCTCAAAGAAACTCTGGAGAGATACACAGAATGAATTACAACACCAAGATCCTAATTCACTCATATTTTCATCACATCTGACTACAACAGTAGTTTGAATCTGCTCGGTGTTGCATGGAAATGCATGTACATTTGGTCACCGAACAGTTAGGGAAGCATCAGGCAGCTGAAACTAAACAAGCTGCTGTGCATCTGGCACACAAACTCTTCTGATCAGATTGTGGTTTCATGAAATAAACCACCAACAGTCCTTGCCTGCAACCAGCAAACTCATCAGTGCAAAACATGTGTGGGTATAACACGGTGGAGGCGAGGTTTCAACGACTTCTTCCATCTTTATAGATGTTAAAAACATAGTTCACCCGAAAATGAAAATTTGCTAGAAATGCGCTCAGGCTAAACGAGATGTAGATGAGTTTGTCTCTTCATCAGATTTGGAGAAATGTCTCAGCAAGCGAATGGGTGCCGTCAGAACGAGAGCTGATAAAACCTGTGCATATTTCTCTGCGCATTCAAACAAGACTCATTTTTGACTTGAGGAAGTGTTATTATGGATTATGAGCTCATATTTTAGCCGGAATGGACTTGTGATGTTTTTATCAGCTCTCGTTCTGACGGCACCCATTCGCTTGCTGAGACATTTCTCCAAATCTGATGAAGAAACTCATCTTGGATGGCCTCAGAATGAGCAAATTTGAATTTTTTCAGTAAACTAATGCTTTAAAATAGGCCCATAGTTCATCTGAACAATGGCAGACGAGGGCAAGGTTTGAAAGCAATCTTTATTGTTTCCAGTTATGTTTGTTGATTCAGAAATGACACGCTGTAGCTTTAAGAACACCGTGTGTACCAGCATTGACTGTTGTGTTGTCGCGTGTTCACGGTCTAACCTCATACTCCTCTTTGAAGCCGTAACTGTCGGAGGTCTTCATCAGATTGATGTGCTGCAGCAGGTCGGCCACACGTATGGCTGGATGGAGCTGTCCGGTCTGATAGGGCGACTCGGTGCCCTCGCAGTGGTAGCGCGGGATGTCCAGCAGTCTGCTGTTCTCGGCCGCTGCCGTGTGGTTCTCGTCTGAGGAAGAGGTCGGGAAAGATTCATTGGGAAGCACACTGAGGGCTTCGGACAAACCTTTGTACAAGCTAAGCACAAAGGACTCGACACACACACGCACACACACGCACACACACACACACACACACACACACACACACACACACACACACACACACACTTACCAGTGATAGGCACTTATGGGGCAGCGGGAGAGAAAAGAGTTGTTTAGCGTCAGCTCAAACACACGGGCTCTGAAGTACAGCTGATGGGGTGATATGGACTAAACATATACAGGACTATAAGACGAGGAGGGGGGGCACAGACAAAGCCACTCTGCATCACATCCAGACTGCATGTTTGAAGGCACTTCGGATTTTACTGTAGTTGCAGTTTTTGTAGAGATATATGTGTCCCGGGAGCACAAAACCAGTCTTGAGTCGCTGGGTATATTTGTAGAAATAGCCAAAAATACATTGTATGGGTCAAAATAGCATTTTTCTTTTATGCCAAAAATCATTAGATATTAAGATGTAATATCTTCATGTTCCATGAAGATATTTCCTACCGTAAATATATCAAAAATTAATGATTGATTATTAATATGCATTGCTAAGACTTCATTTGAACAACTTTAAAGATGATTTTCTCAATATTTAGATTTTTTTTTGCATCCTCAGATTCCAGATTTACTAATATTGTCCAAAGCATACATCAATGGAAATATGATTTATTCCGCTTTCAGATGATGCATAAATGTACATTTTGAATAATTGACACTTAAGACTGGTTTTGTGGTCTAGGGTCACATACTCAGTATATTTATATTTATACCGGACCACAAACGATATCTCTGAATATGATCAAATGCACAGGAATCGCAACCACAGGAAATGATTTACAACAACTTTGCTCGAGAACAAAGACGAGCGCACATCGAACACAGCATCTCGACGGAGACACTTGTTAAGGTTTCTGCAGACTTTGATAATCAGACTTTATTCGGTCACGACTTGTAAAGGACTAGATCTTCACTTCATCACAGATGTCAGAAAGATGCAGTGTTGTCCTCTACACTTCAGCGCCGTGGCCTAAGGGGACGGTTTAATACCGCACTGTCTTCATCATCATCATCACACCGCTGAAGAAAACCTCTTCTTTCTGGCTAGTCCTGTCATGTTAGCTCTATGTTAGCATCTGACACTGTTAACCCAGATGACTGGAGCTATATTAGGTTTATGAGTAAGCTGTCAGTTCAGTTTCACCATCATCCCACGCGCTCCGGGAACACTCATAATGTCATGTGTGTGTGTGTGTGTGTGTGTGTGTGTGCGTGTCTATGTGTGTGTGTGTATATGTCTGTGTGTGTGTGTGTGTGTGTGTGTGTGTATGTTTGTATGTGTGTGTATATGTGTATGTGTGTGTTTGTGTGTGTGTATATGTCTGTGTGTGTGTGTGTGTGTGTGTGTGTATATGTCTGTATATTTGTGTGTGTGTTTGTGTGTGTGTATATGTCTGTGTGTGTGTGTGTGTGTGTGTGTCTATGTGTGTGTGTGTGTGTATATGTCTTCATATTTGTGTGTGTGAATCGTTCAATGATAAATTATTAATTATCCCTTGTGAAAAAGTACACTTTAGCATACTTTAAAACAATATGGAAATAATATTTTTGATATACTATATAATATATAGATACTTAATTGCATATTAATTGAGATTAAATTAAAATACATTATAGTTTAAATGTATATTAAATTAGTTGGACATTAGAATGTTTTATACTGCAAAGCAAAACATTAATTTGACATTATTATAAAGTGCACTTTGTAATAAATTAGTCTTGTCTGCTGTCAGTGACCTACTCTTTTTTTGGGTCGCAGCCCACGAGAAACTTGGTCATATACTGTAGAGTAGATATTGTGTGTGTGTGTGTGTGTGTGTGTGCACTTTAGATGCCCAAAAGTCCCCACACTGTAAAAAAAGAAAGAAAAGTTGAGCAAATGTAAAAGTTTAAAGCAACTTCAGCAGATTTTTGAGTTTTCTCAACTTAGTTTTTAGGAGATTTTTGAGTTTTTTCAAATTCTTTTTTAGTTTTTTCAAATTCTTTTCTGCAGATTTTTGAGTTTTCTCATATTATTTTTTAGGAGATTTTTGAGTTTTCGCAAATCATTTTTTAGGAGATTTTTGAGTTTTCGCAAATCATTTTTCAGGAGATTTTTGAGTTCTCTCATATTATTTTTTAGGAGATTTTTGAGTTTTCGCAAATCATTTTTTAGGAGATTTTTGAGTTTTCTCAAATTATTTTTCAGCAGATTTCTGAGTTCTCAACTTTTTGTTGTATAAACTTAAAACAACAAGTTGAGAAAACTCAAAAATCTGCTGAAACTGGATGCCTTCAACATCTTAAGTTTGCTCAACTTTGTATTTATTATTAACTTTATTACAGTGCAAGTGAGCTAAATCTGATGCAACCTCTCCTTAGGGACACATATAGTTTTATTTTAAGGGTAGTGTTTGGGTTCATCTGTAGTAATTGTAATTACCCTTATATAAAAACAATAAAAGACTACAGTATGTCCTCATTTAGCAAATGTGTGTCCACAGTAGGAGAAAAGCAGTGCGTCTTCTTACTTTATGTGAGCGATGACTGTGCTTCCACACAACACACACAGTCATCACCAGACGTCTGTAACATCCTGGCATTTGAGTCGTCGAGCACAGTAGCTCTCCATCTATTCCTACAGGCTCCCTGCGCTGCATGCTTTTGATGCGACTTGACGCTGAACCGGGCGATTCAGTTTAATGTGCAATACGGGAGGAGTCTTGGGAATGATTGTGTAACACAACAGCAACATGATGGTGGGGGGGGCTACATGAGTGATGCATGCTGGGTAATGGAGTTCTTTATGTGCAGCAGGAGTACTCAGCTCAATTCAGTTCTCTTAACCGGAGTTATTTAACTAATTGTGGAGACGTGTTTGGCTGGAAATATGGACAAATTACAGACAACATAAAACTGCGCTTCACCTCTATAGCAAAACTTAGTGTTTATGTAGGGAAGGCGTTTTAATCATTTTGATTTGATTGGTCTATATTGTAGGTTAACATCAGTTCCTTGCTCTCAAGATCTTGATGAAATATTACTATTATTTTTCTTTGACTGTAACATGCACTGATTTAATGTAATTAAAAGACCAAATGTGTCCCTGGAGCACAGTCATAAGCAGCTCGGGTATATTTATAGAAATAGCCAAAAATATATAGTATGAGTCAAAATTATACATTTTTATTATATGCCAAAAATCATTAGGATATTAAGATCATGTTCCATGAAGATATTTTGTAAAGTAAATATATCAAAACTTAATTATTGATTATTAATATGCATTGCTAAGAACTTCATTTGAACATCTTTAAAGATGATTTTCTCAATATTTAGATTTTTTTGCACCCTCAGATTCCAGATTATCAAATATTGTCCAAACCATACATCAATGGAAATATGATTTATTCAGCGTTCAGATGATGCATAAATCTCAGTTTCAAAAAAAAAGACTGATTTTGTCCTCCAGGGTCACACATGACCTACTAAAAGCAAGTCAGCTGTATTTCATGCTGTCTTTGATTGAACTGAATTGCTCTGTTGAAACTCCAGTCACAGTCACAGACACAGACAGGGCACACCATACACCCAATCCTCACCTAATACAGCTGTCGGCACGAGAGGGTCGTTAGGCACTGCAGAGAAACATGCAGAGTTATCATAAACCAAAACTCAAGAGCTGACGATGTTCAGAGCGGGACACTTACTGCTGCGTCTGCACTTTCCACAGACGTGCTACTGAACGTGGGTGCGTTCTGCACATTACCAATAACTAACCTGGATGCTTTGTGCATTGCAGAGGCATGTTAAATGTGCTTGCATTGGGTCGGGCAAGAGAGAGGTACATACTGGTGTTATAGAGCAACAAGGAAATGCTGCACACTTTCTTCACATGGGCCGCTTCAGGCTTTGGGAGTGTCATGTTTGTCTACACATATCACATGGAGGTTTCAAATCGGATGTGTTTGTATATTGTCCTTGAGTACTCACAGCGGTTGCTGAAGCTGTGCGAGTCCATGAAGGTGACGGGCTCCTCGGCGTGCAGAGTGCTCTGGTCTGCATAACTGCGATCCATGGAGTTGACCATGTGCGTCATCTCCTGACGGGTGTTACCGATGACATCCTTGCGCTTCTTGGCGAGCTTCCTGACAAGCCAATTAAAGACAGAATCATTAAAGATCTACGACTCCAGAAAACAGCATCACCCTTCACCCCACATGTAGGAACACACAACAGACAGGAGACAGAAGAAGGGATGATCCGATAGGAACGCACGCTTTAGTTCTGTAGTAAAGGACAACTTTGAGGAAACTGTGATTGAGAGAAATAAAACCATGCTTGTTCAAAAAATGTACTACTTTATTGTTACGAAATTACTTTTGGCGTTTATTTATTTTTTTGTGTCATTTTATGCTTGAAATAGTATTTTTTTTTGCATAGACAAATGAGTAAAAAGAGCTGTTGTATTCTTGACTAACATAATAATAAAACTGCACAAAATAATGTTTTTAATAAGCAATGTTTTCATGAACGAAATGCGATGTTACGGTGCAGGTAACCTACGATTAACACGTCAAATCTTTTTACAATTATTTCAAAGCAGATCAAGGCTGTCTGTTCTTTTTAGTCAAAGACAGCAATAGCACAAATATTTGACTTATTTTGCAAAATGTGCATTCAAGCATTAAGGATATGAAAATCTAAAGAAAGGCTTTAATTACGTGTAAAAAATGTGTCTCTGAAGCACAAAAGTCGCTGGGTATATTTATAGCAATAGCCAAAAATACATTGTATGGGTCAAAATTATCCATTTTTCTTTCATGCCAAAAATCATTAGATATTAAGATCATGCTCCATGAAGATATTTTGTACCGTAAATATATCAAAACTTAATTATTGATTATTAATATGCATTGCTAAGAACTTCATTTGAACAACTTTAAAGATGATTTTCTCAATATTTAGATTTTTTTGCATCCTCAGATTCCAGATTTACAAATATTGTCCGATCATAACAAACCATACATCAATGCAAATATTATTTATTCAGTTTCCAGATGATGCATACATCTCAATTTCGGAAAATTTGACCCTTATGACTGGTTTTGTGCTCCAGGGTCACACATGACATCAAGATGAACAAATGCTCTGAATGAATCTTATCTTAGGCACTTTTGCTTGGTCTTGTTTTATGGATGATTAGACGTTTGTAAAATAAGATTAAATACTGATCTTTTTTTGCAGTTAGAGATTTTCAGTGTCAGGTTTAGAAAGCGGTTTATCTGAACTGAGAAATACATTCATTTATCATGGTTTTACTTTTTTTTTTATGTAACATGTCATGTGATGAAATGCAATGTGGAGCCGTGTAATGCAAATGATTTATGAAATCTCTATGCTCTTTTTGACAAGAATAGACAAAAGCAGCGATCTCTTGATATCTGACTGAGGTTTTGTAGATGTCACAGGATCTCTTAGAAAGCCGTCGAAGCAGCGCTCGAGTCGCCTGCAGACTAAAGGCCAACCGGGGACACATGAAAAACCCCCTCTTCACCAAATGACTGAACGGATGAGTGTGTGAGGATGAGAGGTGGATGCAGACACGGTGAGTAACTATCCCACACACATGCACACACCCAAAACCAACCCCAAAAAACAGACACAAGTGCAGCATTCTTTTTTCAAATAACACCGCTTGGATGCGACCGTCGCCGAGCATGCAAAGGAACGTGATTGGTCAAAGCGATTCGTGTTTTCGCTTGAAAAAAGGATACTGCATCTTTAAAAGACTAACCATAGACAGAGAGCAGAGAGCCCTGCATGTTTTGCTTTTGCTTTGGTCTGAGCGTCTCTGTTACTTACAGGTAATATGAGTACGAATAGTAGCTCCTCCTGGCGAGCGAATGAGAAACAGCACAAACAGATGAAGAGATATTGGTGAGAGCAATGTGGGAATCAACCGTACCAACATGAGCAACAGATAGCTAGTCAACAGCAGTTCTGATGGAAGCTTTTAGCCTGATCTCTGATTCAAACATGCATTGTACATCTGCGTGCAATCTGAAAGCCTATTTACTTGACAGTCGTCATTTAGGAGGAGGAAAAGAAACAAAACGCAATCAGAGCATGCAAAATATGCTCGATTTCATCATGCATTTTCTGACTTGATAAATCACAGATTAAAAGCTGTTTTTAAAGACAAGAAAAAATAATGACATATATACAAATCAATAAAGAAATGCAGCAAATCAAACGCTGACTCCCTGCAAAATAAGCAGCGTCAATGACCACTGTTTTAAAGATGCAGTATCTCCAGTTTGACCGGAAAACATCGAGCAGGTGGAAAAGAGACATTTTCTGTTTATCGCTGCGTGTCGAGGTTCAGCATATGCACATATGAATTCATTTTAATAGGATGGTAAAACACGCAAAAATGAAGCCGCCACAAACTAAAGGTCCCACTTCTGTGAAATGTCTTTAAATGTGTTGAACGGTGCACTACAGTCCACCTAAATAAAGCGTGGTTAGTAAAACAAAAACCGATTTGAAATTATTCAAGACTCAAACACTTTGTCTCAGTAAGATCGCCTAGCATCGGACACTTAGCTGTGGTTGTGGAATAAAACAATCATGGGAGACAAATATGGCATTTCTACAGCAGCAGCACCAGCGTCTGCCTTTGTGTGACAACAAGAGTCAGTTTAACACATTGTATCTCTTATTTAGGAAAATGAATGAAGAATGGAGGAGGATGAAGAATCAGTGCTAGTGCTGTTAGGTGCTTTACTTGGATCTGAAGCCCATTCAGGGGAAATATTCCCCACAGCACAAAATAAATACATCAAAAGCCCACTCAATAACACTTCATATTTATTGTGCACTTCTACCCCCCAGCCAGCAGCCACAGCATCACCAGAACACACTCAAGTGCGTCCCAAAAACAATTGAATGCACATAAGACTGATCAGCTTGAATAATACACTCCGTTGTGTGCGTTTGCACGAGAACTCACTACATCTCTGCTTCGGTTAAATTAAGGGGTCATCGGATGCCCATTCTACACAAGCTGATATGATTCTTTAGGGTCTTACTGAAAAGACAATAACATACTTTGGTTAAAATTCCTCAATGGTAGTGAAAAACAACACCTTTTTACCCTGTCAAAACCAGCTCTGTTTTCAGCACGCTGTTATAGTCCATGTCCCTTTAAATGCTAATGAGCTCTGCTGACTCCGCCCCTTTCTTCCGTGGCGTGACGAGCAGACCATAGATATGTGTAGATCCCTATTCGACCGCTCCAGATACGTTGATGCATCATCCATCTCATATTCACCATAATAATCAATAAATATTCAAAGATATACAAGCGTATAACTTTCTGTTGTAGACGCACACATTCAACGCGCTCAAAGATTCGCAGACCGCTACAAAAATGGTGGATGGCTTACATAGGCATCTAGGTATATATATCTATGGAGCATACCACTAAACTTCTGCCGTGAAACTGGCTAACTAGCACATTATTAGGAAAGGCGATTTGCAAAGACTCATAAAAACTCTTCTGTAGATGAAGCTGGATCACGAATGATTCATGTGAACATAGATGCATGTAGATCGGGATCGGCGCATTCACTTCAAAATGAAAGTAACGTTAATCCTCTGCGTCTTCAGCAGCTCAGATGTCGGGAGTAACTAACGACTGCTTTATTCATTATTACATCCAACAACTAAACACTTCAATCACTTAATCTGAGACATCTTGTCTTCCCTGCACCGGAGGACAGCTCTCAGCTCACTCAGGGGGCGGGGCTAAGGTAAGACGGTCATGTCAATCAACTATCGTGGGAGGGGCCTGTACAGAACTACATCACTCTGACAGGAATCTCACAACAGCCTGATTTGGGAAAGGGTATTTAAAAAAAAACACTGGGTGAATTTCTATAGTTATAGGATAGATGTGTACACACTTCAAACACATTTTTGTTCAAAAAACTTGTAAAGATGCCTCCGATGACCCCTTTAGCACTAGAGAAATAATCATTTTACTCATTAAATATATTATATTTGTATTTGTTTAATCATCATCACCATAATCATGCTTGAGTATTGCAATATGTAATGCAGAGACAAAATTGTTTATATATGCACAGTATAAATGTCCTTCCTTGAACCCAGCTATTCTAAGCTGCTCAAAAGACTCGGGGAATCTTTAGTTACTGAAGATTGCTTTAGGCTGCCAGTGCAACAATGAATATACCGTATGAACTGTGTGTGTTTGGGAGAAAGCAGGAGACCTTCAAAACTCCATAGCATTCAGTTTTCTCTGTAGAACTCAAAACAACAAAGACATCTAAGGTCAAGAGGAGAGACACAACACCCCAGCGAGGGCAGGATCTTTAGGGGAACAAGAAAGGGGAAGATGAAACTCTGGACACAAATACATGCTTATTTTAACAGAAGACAGAAATTCATGTAGCTTTTCACCTCAACCAATCCACATAGTATGTACTCAGCCTCTCCTCTCAAATGACTAGAACGCTCTCAGATGTCCTTTTCTCTCTTATATAAATATTTATGAATTGCATTTCCCATGAAACATATCCAAACGTCATTAAAACACAGTAAAGTCACAGTGTAAAAAAGCTGCATCTGTTGTTCTGCTCTAATAAATGATGAAGTGAGTTTTATTCGCACAGGATCTGCCCTGTTTGTAAGAGAGCACAATGAGCTTCCCTGCATAAGCTCTCTATTTATTATTTTTACTTTTACAGTGTACTTCCAAATGTAAGTCAACCTGTATGCCTCATTACATTATAAAAGAGAGCTCTTGCAAATGATGCCAGCTAATGTTTCCAGTCTGGTTTGTTATGAGCATTGATTTGTGTTTGGTAGTGCTTTAAACAGTAGGGGTGGGACAATACATTGAAATGGATACTTCTCCATGCAATACAATAATCGATTTCTGGCGCCAAATATCGATATTTTAATTAATACAATAAGGTGCTCTAAATAGATTTCCCTGTTCACAGTGTCTAAAAATGCGTGGAAATCATGGCCAGCTTCTGAGCTCTGAGCAAGTTCAATGAACCGCGTTCTCCATAAAGCATGAGGAACCAAAGGATAAACAGATTTCCAGCCACTGTACAGTATTAGCATTATTGCTATATATATGTTTATGGAGATGAAAACTAGCTGCCCAGAACAATTATCAGTGTGGACCAGAGGCACCGATAACCTAACCAAGAGAAAGAGGTGGTGGTGGTGGTGATCCTCAACAGAGAGGTGGACGTGGGCAAATAGAAAGAGGTGGTGGTGCGCCTCAACAGAAAGGTGGATGTGGGCAAAGAGAAAGAGGTGGTGGTGGTGCTCCTCAACAGAGAGGTGGACATGGACCAAGAGAAAGAGGTGGTGGTGGTGGTGATCCTCAACAGAGAGGTGGACGTGGACCAAGAGAAAGAGGTGGTGGTGCGCCTCAACAGAAAGGTGGATGTGGGCAAAGAGAAAGAGGTGGTGGTGGTGCTCCTCAACAGAGAGGTGGACATGGACCAAGAGAAAGAGGTGGTGGTGCGCCTCAACAGAAAGGTGGATGTGGGCAAAGAGAAAGAGGTGGTGGTGGTGCTCCTCAACAGAGAGGTGGACATGGACCAAGATAAAGAGGTGGTGGTGGTGCTCCTCAACAGAGAGGTGGATGTGGGCAAAGAGAAAGAGGTGGTGGTGCGCCTCAACAGAGAGGTAGATGTGGGCAAATAGAAAGAGGTGGTGGCGGTGCTTCTCAACAGAAAGGTGGACGTGGACAAAGAGAAAGAGGTGGTGGTGGTGCTCCTCAACAGAGAGGTGGACGTGGGCCAAGAGAAAGAGGTGGTGGTGGTGCTCCTCAACAGAGAGGTGGACGTGGGCCAAGAGAAAGAGGTGGTGGTGGTGCTCCTCAACAGAGAGGTGGACGTGGGCCAAAAGAAAAAGATGGGGGTAATCCTCAACAGAGAGGTGGACGTGGGCCAAGAGAAAGAGGTGGTGGTGCTCCTCAACAGAGAGGTGGATGTGGGCAAAGAGAAAGAGGTGGATGTGGGCAAAGAGAAAGAGGTGGTGGTGGTGCGCCTCAACAGATAGGTGGACGTGGGCAAAGAGAAAGAGGTGGTGGTGGTGCGCCTCAACAGAGAAATGTGGACGTGGGCCAAGACAAAGAGGTGGTGGTGGTGCTCCTCAACAGAGAGGTGGATGTGGGCAAAGAGAAAGAGGTGGTGGTGCGCCTCAACAGAGAGGTGGACATGGACCAAGAGAAAGAGGTGGTGGTGCGCCTCAACAGAGAGGTGGTCTTCAGAGAAATGTAGGCAGAAGACAGCGCACCGTCATATCTAATGAAGTCCGGGCCATCATTACTGACCATGTGGTTAACAGAGGCCTTACCATGGTAGAGGCTGCCAGGTTAGTTCAGCCTAACTTACAAAGGTCAACTGTCAGCTCTATCATCAAGAAAACTGGTAAGTCTGCTATAGTAACTTCACTTTACTTTTACAATATAGTACTGTTACAGTAATGGCATTACTGTAGAGAAGAACGACATGTAATTGTCACAGTTTCTGTAATTTGTAATAGTAAAATATTGACAGCATACTGTTGTCCTCTCAGTATTAACAGGAGGCTGGTTTCAATCTGGCAAAAACCAAACGCCGTGGACGTAACCTTATTGGCCAAGGGGCAACCATCCAAGTGCCTGGACAATGTGGGGGAAACATCTCAATGTGTGCAGATATATCTGAAGATGGTGTGGTAGGCTGTAGACCAGTTCTAGGATCATACAACACTGAACACCTGATAGCTTTCTACATGAGCTTGAGCAGGCCTGTCAGGGTAAAGATGTTATCGTGTGGGACAATGTCAGTTTCCACCACGCAGAGCTCGGTTCATGACCCTCTACCTTCCCCTATACTCTCCTTTCCTCAACCCAATTGAGGAATCCTTCTCTACATGGAGGTGGAAGGTGTATGATCGCCATTCCCATGAGCATGTCACCGTTCTTCAAGCCATGGATGAAGCTTGTGACGATATAACTGCAGAGCCTGGATTCGTCAAGCCAGAAGGCTTTTCCCGCGGTGCCTGAACAATGAAGACATTCACTGTGATGTTGATGAAAATGTATGGCCAAATGTTGAAGACCGGCTTGATAATCAATTTGAATTTAAGGTCTACATTTACAGGTTATTGTTGTGGTTGTTTTTTTCACACGCAACCACAGTATTGTTGTAAACTAAACTAAAATACTTTTTTTTTGCTTGCGTATGTAAATTACTTGATGTGTTCTTTGATCACATTTTAATGTTGTATACTCGTTTTTATATAGCTTTTGTCAGTTTGTCTGAACAAAAGTGTAACATTTGTTGTGATGGCTGTGTATAGTTTTACAGTACAGTAACATTCATTCAGCACCGAGGGCGATTTGAAACATGCACCTTGTATTGTTTGCTACTCAATGAACATTGTTAAAAGTACTAAGTTGAAAACAGATCTTACTGTTGTGTTTTGGTGATGTTCTCAATACATATCACAATGATCTTGTGTTCTGAAACAATGATTATGTGGAATGAAAATATGTGCAACTACAATGAAAAAAGGAGATCAGGTTTTGAAAGAATGACTAGTGGTATTACAAGTGTGATCAGTTTAAAGTTTTGTACTACGAGTTTTGAGCTTACTTATGAAAATAGTACCAAACCAATAAAAAAAACAGTCTGCTCTTCAAGAAAACGCCACATGATGGAGCCATTAGACAGAAGCAGCAAGCACTGCTGAGAGAGTAAAAGTGGAAGTAAGAGAGGAGCAGGTTGAGTGTGTGTCAGATGATCTAGAGGAGGTAGACGTGCACATAAAACACCCCCCCCCCCCATCAAAACAATGAGCAGAGAGGACCGCCGCTGTAACTCATTTACAAAAGCTCATCTGAGCAAAACACCAACAGTCGCACAGTCACGGAGAAACAAACGCTCAGCTTCCTGACATCAACAAACACACTCTGTTCTGTTCCTTCATCTCACAAATACTGAATGTTCACTTCACAGACACACATCAGCTTCTTCTGCAGCGCTACACTGAAACACACACAAGCAACTGTTCCACTAGAATAATGCAAGCGCTCTCAAAACCACCGTTACGGACTATTATTACTAACAACCTGCACACAAATACATGTGCCATAACCAAGGCTTTGTTTACAAAAAATAACTATAAAGTCATTTAATTCAGTGTCCATCATATTTAATGCACATCCATATTTTTTTGGATATACGTGGAAAATAAAGTTTGCTGGATACGCATCGTGACATTTACAGATTCAACATTGTTCTCCAAATGCAGTGCATTCAGACTTTTCAATGCATGATTATGTCATTTCTCTGCAAATCGAACGGCTCCAGCGCCGTGATCAAAAGCTTGGGGTCAGAAAGATTTTTCTTTTTCTTCTATTGATTAAAAGCGACAGCAAAGATATTTATAATGTAAAAAAAAATAAAGATTTCAAATAAATGCTGTTCTTTTTAAATCACAGAATAAAACTGCGACACAACACGATTGATAACAATCATAAACGTGTCTTGAGCAGCAAATCAGCATGATTTCTGAAGATCATGTGACACTGGAGACTGCAACAATGATGCTGAAAATTCCATACAACAGATATTCACATAGAAAACAGCTATTTTTTAGATTCTAACAATATTTCACTATATTCATGTTTTCATTCATTTTATTAAAACAAATGCAGTCTTGCTGAGCAGAAGAGACTTGTTTCAAAAGTCTTAAAAACCCCAAACGTTTGAATGCGTTTGTACTTTTGTAACGTTCAGAATAACAGATTTCTATTGGAGCTCCTCACACTGTAAGTGTACATGTATGGGTTTACCGTGTGTGCATCTGATTATCTTTTAATGGCTTTAATTGAGATTTGGCCCTGTTACGCTGGAAGGCAGAGGCTCCTGGGAGCCGTGCTGACAGCGGCTGGTCCCTGGGTGCTGCTGATGAAGTGATGAGATGGCAGTGAAAGGAGGATGTTGGTGTGCTCGTGGCCAACACAAACGTACTGTAACGGCACACATTCACAGAGACGAGTGTCTCTATCCTACCTTTTCTTCACCAGCAGGATGGTCACGAGCACCAGGAGGATGAAGACCAGCACGGCAGCGCTGATGCCCGCAATTTTCACCACTTGGTCGGTCTGTTTGGCCTGGGTCTGGAATCACCTCCGGCTCCTCTGTGGCCCCTGAAGAGAAAAAGCACATCTTTTTAAGTTAACACTACCAAAGTGTTAAGTTGAAGCCTCCATGGCTTTGCAGTTAGAGCACACGCTCCAATGCAATGAGATGAAACGCAAGCTCAAATTCAATACACGATTTGGGTCGAATTTGAGGTTTTCTTTCAAATGAGTTCATGAAGGCCTCGTCTAAAATTATCTTTATTTGTACCTTTTCTCTGCTCGCTTCTCACGTTGATTTTTATCCTGATGGCTCGCGACCCCAATAAATATACACAGAATTACAGTATTCACGCATGTCTAAAGTGAACGTTTGGGGAACGGTTGCATGTGTAACATTCAATCAGATCCATGCATGCAGTACTACTGTCTTAATATAGGCCGTCTGTTGCATTAATGTTCATCAAACATAAAAGAAAAGAGCATACTACATTGCCATTTGATTATTTGGTTTTCTTATTTAACGCTTTTGTTTAAATTAGTGCTGTCAAAGTTAACAAAGCAGCACTAAATTACGGGGCACTAATTTGATTAACGCACGATTAACGCAGCGCATATTTTCTGTTCGACCCGTAGTTAGAGAAATGGAGATGCACAGAGTTGCCAACTTAGCAACATTGCAGATCCCTTTAGCAACTTTCTTTCCTTCAAAAAAGCGCCTAAACCTTATTTAGTTTTGAGTGCGTGGTTTTGCTGTCCCAGCACGTGCACACTCCTCTCTCTCGCTGCGTCTAATCTCTTCAGCACTCACAGAAATCACAGCACAGCTATTGTCTTTAATGTGTATTTGATTTCATCAGACGACGGCTCGATTATCAGGATTTTGTGCAGATTAACACCTTGGAAGGTAGAGCTGGTTATAGTCTTAATGGGTCGAGTTACAGTCACTATTTCATATTCATCCTGTTGTCTGACAACAGAAACAGTAAAATATATAAACAAGAACTGTTTTATTGAGAATTTAGCTGCATCAAAATACAGTATGTGGGCACAGACCTTTGAAACATGTCTAAAGTCTTCATGCTGTTGATTATGGTTTCAATAATAATAAACATACATTTGCATAAAGCATCCATATTTGTTGATTAGAGTATTAAAAACTCGAAAAGTATTAATTTAAGGTACATTTAGGAAAAATAAAAATGTGCGATTAATCGCGAGTTAACTCATGACAATCATGCGATTAATCGCGAATAAATATTTTAATCGATTGATAGCCCTAAGTATGAAAAAAGTAATAAACTACGCTTGTTTCTTATATTTGTTCTTTTATGCATCTGCTTTTATTCATAACGACAAAGATAAATAAATAAAAACATACCTATGTTGCGATTATTAATATAGTAATGATCATTAAGAAAAGAATAGGAGGAAAAGATGCAGTGTTACGAGCTGATTTTTGCTTTGGAGACTTCAGTAAACTCGCAATGGACTTTGCTGACTTTATCAAATTCAAACACGTGTAGCTCAGTCTTTTTTTGTTAGATTCCAACAACATATGGAGCACAAAACCAGTCATAAGTGTCAATTTTTCAAAATTGAGATGTATGCATCATCTGAAAGCTGAATAAATGATATTTCCATTGATGTATGGTTTGGACAATATTTGTAAATCTGGAATCTGAGGGTGCAAAAAAATCTAAATATTGAGAAAATCATCTTTAAAGTTGTTCAAATGAAGTCCTTAGCAATGCATATTACTAATCAAAAATTAAGTTTTGATATATTTACGGTACAAAATATCTTCATGGAACATGATCTTAATATCTAATGATTTTTGGCATAAAATAAAAATGTATAATTTTGACCCATACAATGTATTGTTGTCTATTGCTATAAATATACCCAGCGACTTAAGACTGCTTTTGTGCTCCAGGGACACATTTATAATTTTGAAGGTATTTTAATGAATGTAAAATGAAAATAAAAGTAACTAATTTTTGATAATTTGCTCATTGTAACTCAGCACTGGTCACAAATGATTTAGTTTTTTCTACCAAGAAGCCAAAGTAGCACCCAAAAAAACCCCAAATAAATGGTGTTTTTCGACTGATGCACCTGTTACGACAAGCTCCTAGAACAAATGCACCTCTAAACCCAAATAGCATGAATGTCTTTTATTTGTTCGATTAAATGCCTGGATGTTCTGCCATCAGTCTGCTGTGTGATATCTTTCTCTCGCTGCCAAAGCAGAACAGAATGGGTTGAAAAATGACTGTCGGATATGTTTCTCCAAACATTGGCAGACAACCACAAACAGCATCGTTCCATTGTTGAACGCTAATATTATTACCTGGCACGAATGCATCATACACAACACAAAAATGAGTCTGCTCTAAAAATACAAGTATGAAACAGTTTGAAGAGAAGACGCTGCATGAGATCAGAGTGTGAAGGAACTGAATGTAAACCTCTGGGACTCAGGAGTAAAGCTATCACACTACACAGTGTATTCTCCAGGCCTGTAGTACACTAGAGTGCACACTGCAGCAGAGGACGCTGAGAGTACATGGATTTCAACACTGATATAGAGATAAGGGAATTCGATGCTTGGGGTTCCCTTGTGAAAAAGAAGTATGTTTAATAATTGTACTGAATGTGCACTTGTGGTGCACCTCAAATCTTTAAGGATATCTTTACTTGCAGACAATATAATATTATTGAAATAAAAGACCACTTTTATGACTTTTACTTTGTAATAATGTCATATGTGACCTTGGAGCACAAAACCAGTCATAAGGGTCCATTTTTGGAAATTGACTGCTGAATAAATAATATTTCTATTAATGTATGGTTTGGACAATATTTGTAAATCTGGAATCTGAGGATGCTAAAAATCTAAATATTAGGAAAATCATCTTTAAAGTTGTTCAAATGAAGTTCTTAGCAATGCATATTAATAATCAAAAATTAAGTTTTGATATATTTACAGTAGGAAATTTACTAAATATCTTCATGGAACATGATCTTAAGATCCTAATGATTTTTGGCATTAAATAAATGTATTGTTGGCTATTGCTACAAATATACCCAGCGACTCAAGACTGCGTTTGTGCTCCAGGGACACATATTATAATATTTTCTCATGCACTTATTTTTAATGTGTTGACTAATGTACTTAAGCACATTTAAATGTTTGATGCTACATTTAAAGTGAATGTATTTTAAATGTGTAATTATTAGGGATTCACCGATGTATCAGCCAATAAATGCAATTATTTCGGCTATTATTTAGACATTTCATATACGTGCATCACCGGTTATTACAAATACATTTAAATACAAGTTTCAATAGATAAGATATTCAAATATATCTGTATTTAATATTTAGCTGTATAGTTTAACCATATTTCACAGATACGTTTAAAAACTACTTAAATGAGTCAAAAAACCCTAAAGTTCAACTAATTGCATTGATAAATATAAACTATAATGCAATTTGACTTAATTGAATTGGACATGTCTGAAAACCCCCCCCAAAATCACAGTACATTTAGATTGCCTGTATATTCTTTTAAAGCATATTATTTATTTATTTTCAAAAGTGTGCTAAAGTGCAAATCCTTTTCTATTAACAGAGTGAACGGAAACAGTTGTATGTCATGTGTTGTATTTGCTGAGTTAACTGTGAATAAACTATTTTGTGTTTGTAACACGAACAAAAAGCAGACTATTAAATGTTTAATAGTCATTATCTGTGTGTCTGCTCCAGTGTAAGTTTGGGGTCTGTCAGAAATACATCACCGCCGACTGAAATACTTCTCGCACAGCGTTTTAACAGCATAACTATCATTACGGCATCAAGGCGCTGCTGAACTCCAGACATTTATGGCAGTCTGGATGCTGACTCCACTCATGGCTTTGCCTGTAAATGATGCATTGTGCGATCGGTCTGGAGTAAATGGATCTGCGGTATGTCCTGAAGCTCTACTATAAGCTTTTAAGAGTGACAAGGCAATGACCCGCTGACATGGGCCTCTTAAATAAAGCCATCAGCAGTACTCTTCTGCCTCTGGATCTGTGGGGCAGCTTATTTCTACTCAACAATAACACTCAAACAAAAGCCAAGCCCAGTCTGTTCTTTACAGCACATTTGGGCCAGTGAGCAGCCTGGGGTGAAATCACTGCTGTCCTTCATCATAAAGCACTCTCTTCCTCTTCCTGATCACACGAGTGCTGTGTTAGCTTCAGATGACTAACAAATGTCAAAAACACAAATATCTCAGTCAATAACAAACAACTCGGGCACGATCTGCAGGACAGATGTTAAACACTATAGCAGGTTATGTTCTGCTGCCGCACTACAATTTGTATTTGCCCTGTCGACTTTTCCAACATACAAAGATGTTATTTTATTTTTCAGCAGCATAGTTTTATAAGTATCAGACAACAAAAAATAATAGTTTGTTATTTTTTATTTTTTTTATATAATATTTTTGTATACTTTCTATTTTTGAAAACTCTGCGACAGCTATAACTGCATTACATTAACACTGGAATTACATTATAAATTATATTACATGACAATTAAACACTGTACTTATTGTGCTCATATTGTTTTACAAAACACAGTAACACTTTATTTTAAGGTGTCATAATACAGAGTCGTTACCTAGTTAAGTACTTAGAAGTAGCCGTTGTACTTACATGAAACACAATGTACGTACCATGTAACTAAGTTATGGATCAGCCTGAAATTACAGTTTGTAATTATGTAGATGTAATAGATACACATATGATACAGACTGAGTCTGTTACACAGCTACTAGTACACTTAAGTACTATCTTGGTACTTTATTTTAAGTAGCTTATGTCTGTGTAATATTCTGTAATTGTAATGTTATTAGAAAGGTATTACATGTATTTAAGCGGTGTACTGGTGGGTTAAATCAAACTAAGGTGTACAGTATAGATACACATGAAGTACACTTAAGTACTATCTTGATACATTTTATTTTAAGTATGTAATTAGAAAGGTATCACATGTATTTTAAGGGTGTACTGGTGGGTTAAATCAAACTAAGGTGTACAGTATAGATACACATGAAGTACACTTAAGTACTATCTTGGTACTTTATTTTAAGTAGCTTATGTCTGTGTAATATTCTGTAATTGTGATGTTATTAGAAAGTATTATATGCATTTAAGCGATGTACTGGTGGGTTAAATCAAACTGAGGTGTACAGTATAGATACACATGAAGTACACTTAAGTACAATCTTAATACACCTTATATTATGTAGCTTATGCCTGTGAAATAATCTGTAACTTTAATGTAATTAGAAAGGTATTACACGCATTTAAGCTGTGTACTGGTGGGTTAAATCAAACTAAGGCGTACAGTATAGATAGACATGTAGTACACTTAAGTACAATCTTGATACACTTTATTTTAAGTAGCTTGTGTCTGTGTAATATTCTGTAATTGTATTGTAATTAGAAAGGTATTACATGTATTTAAGCTGTATACTGGTGGGTTAAATCAAACTAAGCTGTACAGTATAGATACACATGAAGTACACTTAAGTACAATCTTGATACACTTTACTTTAAGTAGCTTGTGTCTGTGTAATATTCTGTAATATTAATGTAATTAGAAAGGTATTACATGTATTTAAGCGGTGTACTGGTGAATTAAATCAAATTAAGGTGTACAGTATAGATACACAAAGAATACTTAAGTAAAATCTTGAAACTTTATTTTAAGTAGCTTATGACTGTGAACTTACATTTATAATTATGTTGCATAAAGTCTGCAACACATATGTAACAATCTTTAAGTTACACAAGTAGCTGTGTAACAGACTCTGTGTGTATCATATTCGTAACAGTAGCTGTCTATTACATCTACATAATTAAAACTGTAAGTACAGTCCGTTCCATAACTTAGTTACATGGTAAGTACATTTTATTTCATGTAAGTTTTTTGAAATCCATTAAATCATAGGTCTTCCAACCCTAGGCATTAAATATTAAGCTATTTTAGAATAACGGAAGCACTTTACATAGTACTATTATTGTGTACATTTGGTTTGAAAATGAAGATCTGTCGGAGCTCAGACATCATTATCTGGCTTCGATGTTTAAATATGATCTGCAAACAGTGACATCATCACAGCACGGCACGAGCTGATTGGCCCCTGCTAATACTGCAGCCAATGAGCTTGCTGCTTAACCTTTAAATAGCGTAAGCAAGTCTTGCAGCATGAAACACTTTTAAAAACCCTCCAGCTGTATAGATCTGTTACGGCTCATTACAGCAGCAGCGTGTCTTATATGCATGCACAGCTGTGTGTCTGTGTGTGCGTGTGTGTGTGCGTGCGTGCGTGCGTGTGTGTGTGTGTGCGTGTGTGTGCGTGTGTCTGTGAGAGTGTCTGTGAGAGTGTCTGTGTGTGTGTGTGTGTCTGTGTGTAGCAATACAACTACTGTACATAAATATTTCACTATTCTAAAATAGTTCATACATAGTCAATATTTATTTATTGGATTTCTGCTGGATCATTATGTTCATGTACTGTTTTTGAAGCCTTCTTATTGTACAATTGTTACCTTAAAGAGCTACTTCTACCTGATTTATCCTGTAAAGATAAGATTGATATAAATCTATTTATTTAGGTGAATTCAGTGATGTTATATAATATTTTAGACCTCTTAATAACTAAGAGTAAGGGTCATTTTCATATTCCTCATCTAATCAAAATGCATGCTACGGATGCCAAAACGCAGAAAATCGAACCTGATCTGAATGTTTAACATTGACTCCGTGTGCAATGACCTTAAGTGTTATTTCTGTAATCTATAACCCTGTCCTGCACAGAGGAAAAGCAAAGACTGGGACCTTACTGACAATCACTGTTGACACATGGGTTAAAAGGTGATTAATCGGCGGCGCGGTGTGGTTTTAGATGCAGGTTGTATTGGTTCAGACACCAAATTTTGAACACTTCTGTTTCTGTCTGCTCTTATGAGACTGATCTGAGAGAAAAACACTAGGAGCAATTCAATGGAAATTGGATTACGTCCATTTTGGAAATAAAATTCCATGCTTGAAAACAAAAAAGCATTTTTGTTGCTAAACAACACATGACGTGGGCTATATCTAATCCGTTCAGGGACTGCTCTGAGCCGCGGGCAGACTTTTATCATTCGATTTCCAGCTGAAAAACAATTAATGAAGAGCCAGAGGAGGAAATAATGTGCAATAACTCAGACGAGACACGACCGAAGGAACTGTCATTACCACAACAGCACACAGGCAATACACACGTGCATCACTCCATGCAGAAAAACACATCAGACATTTAGCTGGACAAGAAAACTATATGTCTTACATGATCAGGATTTATATATGGAAAATCACAACTCAAAATATATTCAATAAAAAACCTGAATGCTCCTGGTTTGGTTTAGTCACAGAACAAAGGCTGTGACACAGCAGTATGGCATATTCACATATTTAATGAAGCGAATCAATTCATATTCATATAAGGAATGAGAAATACAACGCTTGACCTGTTAACACTAACTCAACAATCCTGAAGCAGACACACTCAAAACAAATTGACACCCTGATGATTGATAAAAAACTGCTCAAAAGCTATTTTGAAAGTACCAAAAAAAGAAATGTATTACTAAAAAATAGTCATGCGCTTTGGTATACCAGGTGTATCTCAACATTACATCACACTAGGCGCGTTTCCACTACCCTTCAAATTGCGCAAATTCAATGGAAATGTGTCAATTTCGCAAAAACTCCCATATATCGCAAAAAAAAATTACGCTTGCATGAGGTGTTTTCAGGCAATTCAAAAAACGAATAATTCTCAAAAGTGCACTGGAAACATTTTTTCGCATTTACAGGTAAAACGTCACATAATCATTCTTCAATGTACTATAACCTCCAAGAAACACTTCATGCATGGCCGCTGACGAATATAAGGGGCTTTCCCTGCCATTAATGCCGCTTGTCGATGCTTGTGTTTATTCCAGCCACGCATGTTATGAAGCGTCTCTCCTCGCTGCCTCTTTAAAGATACACGCTAACGACTCCTTTGAATAAATATAGCCAAAATCCATCAAATCTCACCAAAATCCGTTGTCATGACTTATCGCGAGAGGCAAAAGGTTACGATTTAGTCGCAAAACATTGGTTAATTGAAACGCTGTAATTTCGAAATAATTTTTTATCGAGATTTATAACATTTCGCCAAAGTTTTGCACAAATCTTTAATGGAAACGCGCCTACTGTTTCAAACGGTTTCTTAATTACTGGCTATGGATTTTTCAATCTTTCTATTATTAGCTGTGTTATGAATGTCAGTGAAATGCTTTGTGTGTTTCTAGCAGGACTGAGAAGTACTACCGCCAGCTCTCCACCGTCAATTTAAACATATGGTCACATATGGACCACAAAACCAGTCATAAGGGTCAATATTTGGGAAATTGAGATTTATGCATCATCTGGAAGCTGAATAAATGATATTTCCATTGATGTATGGTTTGTTATGATCGGACAATATTTGGAAATCTGGAATCTGAGGGTGCAAAAAAATCATCTTTAAAGTTGTTCAAATGAAGTTCTTAGCAATGCATATTACTAATCATAAAATTAAGTTATGAGATATTTACGGTAGGAAATTTACTAAATATATACATGGAACATGATCTTAATATCCTAAAGATTTACAAAAATCATAAAATAAAAAATGATAATTTTGACCCATACAATGTATTTTTGGCTTTTGGCTTTTCCAACGACTTGAGACTGCTTTTGTGCTCCAGGGACACATATAATTATTATAATTGTATCAGAACATTTCCACAAGAAGATATTTTCATAACTTTAATTTTCACAGTGTACTGGTGCTTTGCAGTCACTGATCAGTACTAATGGACCTGGGCTACGCTCCTATCATTGGCCTTGTTCTCTATGTGTGCTGCTGATTCCTAACCGTATTCTTCTGTAGAGCTCATTGCTGACAGTGGAGTAATGTGTGGCTGAAATGACAATAAATTGACTCAAGACAGACCTGTGCTGAACCATGATCTAAAATTGTTCTTGTGTAAGTGACAGTATTCAGTTTCAAAATGATCCACACATGCCAGACTCTAAAATATGGCAATTTAATATGGAAACAAACATTAAAATCCACGTGTACGAAGGCCAAATGGCACAAATGCAAAAGCGTGCATTTATTTTAGGGGGTGTGAATTTGCACTGGTTTCACGATTCAATTCGATTATCATGGCAACGATTCCATTCGATATCAGGATTATATAAAATGCATTTTGTGCGTTTTTATTAAATTATATAGTAAATATAGCTTCAAAACAAACAAGCAAATATAAAGCAATAAAGGGGGGAAAGACAATTACAAGTGATAAACAAATCGCACTTTCAGTATCTGGGAGTGCTTTAAGTATCGAAAGTTTACAGATAATCATAGTTATGTTTTTTTCTTTTTCCATTGCTGTTTGATTATTACTGATGAGATCATAGCCACTTTAATAGACTGCATTCACACTAATGCACAGATCTGTTTGCACGTCTGTCAGTGCGTGTGTGTTTCGTGCATCTAATAGTGCGGCTTTCCAAGCGGCGGAAATGAAAGCATATCTAAAGTAAAAGACTAAAATTACAGCGAGTGGAAGCACAAGCAATGCACACGTGTCCCACAGAGCATATTCTGTGCAATGAAGTCGCCGCGTTTGTCTCTAGCGCTCTTGGAAAAAGCCATGCTCAGATTTCTAATACTCGCGTAATGACGTCTTAGCTATAATCGATTATGGTCTATTACAGCATCGATGCAGAATCGTCCACGTCCGCATCGATTAATTTCAACACCCCTAATTTATTGCACATTAAATTACATGTAAAAATCCCATACTGTGCCTTTTACACAACAGTATATTTCATCATATTTTATATATTTGGAGATGTTTATAAATGTGATGCATATGTACAGTAACTGATACACGCATCTGCAGTGTAAAAATTAATACCTAGATCTAACTTATAAAAAGTGAGACATGCATTGGATGTTTTAAATTGAGTCAACTTGCAGCCTTTTTAAGTATCATAAACACTGAAACATGACTTGAAACGCAACAAATCAAGTTGAGTTAACTACCATGAAAAAGTGATACACTATATTTACTCAATACTTCAATTTACTTACTGTGTCAAAAGATTACAAGCAATACTATTAATTAAATTAAACACATACAAATGCATTAGAATTAATCAAATTATATGCTTACAAATTAACCATTCAATATTAGTAAAATAGCATAAAAAAATTAAGTAAGATTTAAACAAAAATATTGATTTCACTGGTCAAAAAACTGAATACTATGCATGCCAGGCCAGTAGTTGGCGATCAAGAACCACTGCACAAAAATGTAATTTGCATGCACATAACGTCATCTTTTTCAAAAAGTCATGTTTTTGTTGTTTACATGGAGATTATTCAGGCATTGTGTTCAAAAGTTTGTGTTTTCAGGCCCCCAAAACAGTTATTGAAGACACCTGATGTTACAGAATCATTGAAGGAGAAAAAGCTCAACTTTGAGATTACCATTAAGTAACTTCAGTCAGTCTGTATTTTCAGTCAAAGCTGCAAGGGAATGGAACTCCATTCCATCAACAATTAGACGATTACATACTTTTGGCTCTTTTCAGTCTCATCTTAAAAAAGGGTTACTAACAACTCAGCACTGTCAACATTAGTATTGTATTCTTGACAATAGACTTCCTTGTACTAATTGCTCTTGGCTATGTTGCTCTCTCCTGTTGCCATCTTTCTCTTTCTCTCATGTTTACCTTGTTTTAGATAATTCACTTATATTTTGTATTTTAGTAGCGAATTTTTCTGATTGTGTGTGATTTTTGTTTTCTGTAATATATATAATTTGTATTCTTTTTTTTTTTCTTCTCTCTCCATATGATGTGTATATGTGTGATGCTCTGTCTTTGTTTTAGGGTGACCTTTTAACATTCTGTCAAGGGTCTACAGATGAAAAATAGCCTTTTGGGCTAATTCTGGCACGTTTACAGTTATGTTTATTAATGTGCATTGCCCCTGTAAATAAATAATTCAATTAGTGTTTGCTTTAGTTGGGCTCTTGACACTTTAACAATACAT
Organism: Oxygymnocypris stewartii; assembly: GCA_003573665.1. Lineage (NCBI taxonomy): Eukaryota > Metazoa > Chordata > Actinopteri > Cypriniformes > Cyprinidae > Oxygymnocypris > Oxygymnocypris stewartii. Next base: position 86,013 of record QVTF01020377.1, on the reverse strand, counting down.
TTTGTTTGGCTTCTGTAACGGAGTTAGACAAGCCAAGAGAAAAGATGATCGGGTGATGATGGTCAAATCATCTGTGAACATACGTTTACTTTTATTACAGCAGGCCTGTAATTGAACAGCATACGACCTGGCATTTCCAGTATTATCCTAATTATTTTTATTGATAAAAAAACATAAGGGGAATTTTGTTTTACTTTTAGGCACACTCTGACATCAAGAATCAACGTATGAATCTCAATAACAGCATATTCAGATGAACAGATCACAAGCTACTAAAAAATATCACAAAGAAAATAGTCAAAATAAAATAAGTTACTAAGACAGTTAAGCTCACAATTTATTCATCCTGCAATGCATGATGGGAGCAATTGATGAGTTTTTAATTGGTGGCACCCAGAATGCACTGCAACATTTGATGGTCACCATTGTGGTGCTCACGCTGACACTTGATATATGTGAGATTAAATTAATTATTTTTGTATTATTTGAACAGAAGAACTTTTTAAAATGTATCTGCTTATGTTGAGAATTCGAGAATTGATCGCCAGCTACCAAGAAAAGTAGGTTTATCTAACTGAGTAAAACTAGTACTATTAGTTAACTCAACTTGATTTTATTGCATTTGTATAAAGTCATGTTTCAGTGTTTATTATACTTAAAAAAGACATGCATGCTCTCAATTTGAAGGGCTTACCTTTAAAAGCCAGTTTCAAACACTGCGTTTTACTTTCCTGAAACACAAACAACACACATTTCTTAAAACTCAAGTGACAGCAGAATCACATCCACACATTGAGCAGAATGACCGCAGCAGCTTGACTAATGCATGTAGTGATTGTGAAACACTCATGAGCTGTTATAGTCACTAGAAGGCCATATTTAAGAGTATCTGTCATGTTTAACACTCATCACATGCATTGCAGAAGCATGCACAATGCACCAAGGTCACCGTGTGTGCTTATTTATCATCTGCTGACCTTCTCCACGCTGCTGACCGCCTGAAAGTAGATGTT
>QVTF01020377.1:62500-80000 GCA_003573665.1 Oxygymnocypris stewartii | reverse complement strand
CGTATCCCTTGCTGGTACTGGCCCGGATCAGGAACTGGTAGCTGGTTCCTGGATGCAGCTGTGTGAAGTTGTGACGCGACATGTTCCACGGTAAAGACACCAGAACGGGCGGCCGCAGCAACGGCACTGACGGGTCGAACGAATGCACGCTGCTGTAGCTGATCTGGAGACAGCACACACCCAGAAAACATCCATCTATATATATATATATGACGGGTAATTTCACTTAACACGAACGGTGCAAGAGAGTGTGCTTTTAATACTCGAGCTTTGCACACAAGCACTCAAATCTGACACACTCGCTCGCAGCATTACCTCATACTGGGTTATAATGCCGTTGGGCTCCAGAGGCTCTTTCCACCGCAGTGAGATCTTATCCTCCGACGGAGTCGCTCTCACAAACTCCCTGGGAACCGGACCGGGCACTACAGCACAAACAGACACAGACGAGGAGAGAAATTAACACTCAGCAAGCAGAACCGAGTAACACTGGCTGCTCTTATTGAAAGCATTAACTTTTTTAGCTAGAAACTGATATGTGTTTATGATGACCGGTGATGAAATCAATATATGAGTAAAGAGGCTGATGGGCAAAATGAGGCACTAGTGCCCCAATAAAACATGATCTGACGAGGAAGATTACTGTATACAAACCCTGATAATATTTCAGCAATCATGCTTGTTTTAGCTAGTGATTCACAACCGAGTCAATATTGATTGATTTGACCAGTTCTGAACCGATTCAGTTTGATTCATCCACTCACGGATTGAATCACTGAAATCGTAATGGGATACTTTATAATGAAGGACGTGGTGGATATTCACCTACAATACATTGTTGCTAATTAACGAGACTATATTGCATTAGTGACCCTCTCTGTGGAAACCCAGCTTTTTTGTGATTTTTTAGTTTTTCAACAAAAAATCATCCTTCATAAGGTAAAGAGCATTCGGTGAAAATTTGACCTTTATATCTTTAATATTGACTGAGTAAGGCCATGTCAAAGATTGAAATAAAAGTGGAATTAATGGTAGAAATCAAACTTTGATGCTTGTTATCTCATAATTAGATGTTGAGACTTTAGCCTGGATTTCACAGAGAGGGTCATATTTATATCCATAACAGAATCAGAAAGAAACGAGTATAAATATGGGGGGAAAAACCTCTCATGATCCCTACAACCTTCAGATGCAAAGGCTCCTTACAACACCTTATCCCTGGAGAAGTACCCTTAGAAGGACATATGTGTCCCCTTTTCCCCTAACAGGCACATATTAGTACCTCAAGGGTACGTATTACTACTCTAAAGTACTAATATTAGGGGAAAAATTTACAAATATGACCTCTTAAGGGTACTTCTCCAGGGAAAAGCTGTTGTACCCAAAAAGTAAAAAATGTAAAACCTTATTTTTCTGTGTGTACTTATGAATTTCTTTGCATAATATAAAACGTGGGCACAATGTCAATTCTGTACCTGACTGCGATCCTGCGCTCGTTCGCTATAAATCATTCTGTGGGATAAAAAGGCCATCAACACAACACAACACAACACAAAGAAATGGGCAGGAATGATGGTACTCTGGTATGAGTGCGTCATCTCAACAAAACAAGCAAATGTTAGCTTCAAAGGTAATTTGCATATGCGCAGATGAAAACATTGCTGTTTGCCGCGCACACCTAAACCTGGCTTTGCTGGCATTCAGCCCGTGGAGCCGCTGACGGTGGCCTTTATTGTGCAGCGGCTCTATTCACGTCAAGACACCTGACAAAAAAGTTGTGCATGTCCCAGATGTGTCAAGAAATCACAGCATCTAACCCACTTATGACTGTCAGGTGCGCTCGCGTTCGATTGTTCAATATATTCCTGCCTTTATCCTTATTTGAATTATTTGCCTCACTCATCTCATCTTCTGAATAAAAAAAGTTATATTTATACATGCTTGACATGTGTCTCCACGAGAGAGATGTTACACAAAGAGGCTTTAACTGTCAGTATAATCACATTTTAAATGGGTCAAAGCTGTGTCTTCAGCACTTCAGCAGATCCGTGTGTTTCTGGGTGAGATCTATACTACAGTATATGGACAAAAGTATTGGACACCTTGCACCAACCTTCGCATTCGAAACACATAGACATTAATATAAAGTTGGTCCCACTATAGCAGCTATAATAGCTTTCACTCTTCTGGGAAGGATTTCTGCAAGATTTTGGCGTGTGTACTCTAGTAAAAAGTAGGGTTTTAAAAAGTTGGAAAATTTCCAGTAAATTTCAGAAACTTACCGTGATTTTTCCACCCCTTTGCAACCCTAGTAAAAGGTAATATATTTATTTCATACAAAGTATAGTTAAAATCTATTAAAGCTCCCATATTGTACAGCTTTCTGGAGTTTTATTTGAGATTTTCATTTCCTTAAGAATATATATTTGCGTTAAAAGTACCGAAAACCATCTCAATCTATTTTTACAGCTCCTCGTTCATGAGATCTTCTAAGAACAGGTCGATTTTGGCTCGTCTAATTAATATTCATGAGCCTCTCTTCTGATTGGCCTGTTGTTTTCTGAGTGACGCACGGCCAGGCCAATCACAGGTAGCTAGTTAGGGCTGATGTCACAATTACATCAAGCTGGAAGAAAAACAAAGGGAGAACTAGCGCAGCTTCGGATACATAAGGAGCTTAAAAAATCATCTTATTGTGATGTTCGGTGCCAGAATCGACGTAATACAGCCTCATATTATACATTTGATCGCATACCTGCCGAACCACGACAGCTGGGGTTAAACGAGATAAAACGAACGGACTAGATGGAAATGTTCGTCAAACATGATCGAGTTTACACTTCTTATCAGAAAAGATTCAATAAAATATTCTCTTTTATTGTTGAGCGCATCTGAAGATTTCTTGCATCTCACGACTGTGTCGTGTATGAAATACTGTCCGTGTGCTTGTGTGTAAAACAACAAACTGACGATGTATATATAATCATTTGTAACTGTGTACTTGTGGCTGGACTCATGAAAAATCACAGCTATTTTATGCAGGGTGTGCACTTTACTGTGGACTGACTGTTTTAAACCTTATATGGTAGTTACATAGTCCCTAGACCTTATAATTTTAATTTGACGAAAGTTTCAAGTGCAGATAATTATTTGTCATGCTACACGTGCAAACACTAAAATGTGACTAAAACAGGAATACTCATAGTATGTGTTTACTTCGAGTACGGATTGAGGTAATCAAAAATCTCTATACATGGTAGATTCTTAATCAGAGAATGGTATTAATTAATCAGAATATTGATTGCCACCGACTGTCATCTGAGCAGAAGTGTGTCCTATCAAACACAAGCCCTATTCATCTCGACACGTCACTCAAGCATCGGTCTGTTCGAATAGCAGAAGTAATCAATATAATCTGAGATCTGTTTCTATTGCCAAACGGGCTGATTGACACCCAAACATCTGTTAACGAAGGAAGAATAGGGCTTGATGCCTTTATACCTGGATGCTCTTCTGACCCCATATTGTTAGTAGAGATCGACCGATATATCGGTTTACCGATATCTAAACATTTTACCATAATCGGATATCGGTTTTGTAATTTAAAAAAAAAAAATTATTTGTCACATACACAATTATACAGAGTATAACCAGCAGTGAAATGTGTTCTCCAAGTGCACACACACCTGGAGCAGTGGACACAAACACACACACACACACACACACACACACACACACACACACACGGAGCAGTGGACACACACACACACACTCACTCACACACACTCACTCACACACGCACACACACACACACACACACACACACACACACACACACACACACACACACACACACTTGGAGCAGTGGACACACGCACACACACACTCACTCACACACACACACTTGGAGCAGTGGACACACGCACACACACACTCACTCACTCACACACACACACACACACACACACACACACACACACACACACACACACACACACACACACACACACACACACTTGGAGCAGTGGACACACACACACACACACTCACTCACTCACACACACACACACACACACACACACACACACACACACACACACACACACACACACACTTGGAGCAGTTGGGGGTTCGGTCCCTTGCTCAAGGGTCTCTCAGTCGTGGACAATTCCTGCCGGAGCCGAGATTCGAACCCACAACCTCGGATTACAAGTCCATTTCTCCATTTGAAAACATTAGACATTATTTTGCTTATTGTTAATATCAGTGTTGCTTATGATGCTTTTTAATAAATAAAATGTTATTGTTGTAATTTGAAGATTTCATTTTACATGAAAGAATGTTAATTTTCAACAGTTTTTTTGTTGTTAAGACGACTGAAAGGAGGAAAAACCAAAGTGAAGAATGGACTTAAAATTAAATTAATAATTAGTAAATTAATAATAAATATCGGTTCTGCATATCGGTTATCAGGAGCATAAACATGCAAATAATTGGTATCGGTTATAACAAATTAACATCGGTCGATCACTAGTTGTTAGACTCAAACTGTGGCATTTATAAATGATCAGTGTGGATGACAGAACAAGTAGTCCTGCGTAGACGGCTGAAGAATTTCATTGGCTTTCATTGGCCGAGACCATGAGGTCCATGACAAACAGCCAATCACAATTCGTCTCGTTCAGCGTCATGGGGGCGTGGAAATGTCTCAACAATAACATACCGGTGTGTGAAACTCTGACGTATTTTAAAGATCCTATGTCACAAACTTTCAATATTTCACATACTTTTGAAAATCCAGGGATTAGTTGATCCTGATAAGCGCTCGTCGTCACATTTGTAAACTCGACGGCTTTCGTCTATCGTGGGGGGGGGGGGGGGGGGGGGGTTTGGCTACACGGCATCTTTGTTTCCAGGCGGAACGCTAAAGAATGCACGTCTCCCAGAAATCCTGTATAATTCGACCAATCCGACGACGACTTTGAAACTCCTGAAGTGTTCCCATGTTTGTGTGCCGTATGCATCAGACGTTTAGCCAGCGGTCCGTGAGTAAAAGATACTTTCAGGGAAGGAGAAATGACGTCAGGATGGCGTGAACATTGGAGTATTTATGGATGCTCACTGGTTTTGCGATTATCTAGATGTTTGGTTTCACTGCCCCTCTAATCAATGATCTTGATGGCTCACCTCAGTATGGAGGAAAGCGAGAGAGGACAAAATGAATTCATGTCAGACCCGAGCACTTATCTGTGGACCGACAGCGTGCCGAGAAACTCAACTAACCACAACAGAGCCACACTCTTCATACAGTGAGAATCAGTGATCATCCGCCCTACACAGCTGCACAGAAGGCATATTAACACTACATGGAAAAGAGCAAGTCGGCACAATCACATGACACACCAATAAATCATTCTAGGTCAGTGGTTCTCAACTAGGGGAACTTACTAGGTGACTTAAAATGATTTAAAATAAGCTTATTTTAAGGCAGGATGCTACATGCAAACCATTGTTTTTCATGCACTGGTCATTTTGTTTTAACATGCCTTCTTTTAGGCTATATTCACACTGTTTGTGCTTGGGATTGATAACTACATTTATGTACGGGTGTGAGTTTTGAAATGCACTTTGCAAGAGTCTCAAGTACTGTCTGTAAGAGTGTGCAACGAAAGTCATAGACCTATTCCATTCATGACTATTAGATTTGTGATATTAGTCCAAATGTTTACCCTAACAGTGTCTTTCGAGTCCCGATGTCTCTGAGGGACAAATGTTCAACAGATGACAGAGGTAAAACAATGCATCTGAAACATTTGAAGTCATTTTTTTGGGTAAATATATTTCTAAAGGTGCTGTTGACTTGACATTTTCACCGGATGTCGGAAACAACTCAAGTAATCCATACATGCAAAGAAAACTGAACAAATACGTTAAGAAATGAAGTTATGTGTAATAAAACGGAATGACATAGGGGTAAAGTATTGCACAGGGAGGTGCCAAAAGGCATGGCTCCACCAGCTGAAATCTATCAGTAATTAGAAAGCAAACCTGCGCCTCGTCAGTGGAAATTAATATGAGCAGGTTCAGTCCCAACACCTACAGGATGATGAAGATGATCCAAACACAGCCAAGCAAACTCTCGACTGGTTTCAGAGAAAGAGAATAAAGACAATCGCCTGACTTTAGAGGTCTGCTACCCGACCCGGGCCCAACGGGTCTGGAAATACTTTCGTGTCGGGTTTGTAGCTAAACTAAAACTACATGCAGAGGCTACGCTGCTTTCATAGACGCACACACATTACTGCACAGATCTCAGAGATGGTGCAGAGCACAAACAGCACGGAAACTTTTATTAGTAAAATAGCTTCGACAGGCTACTGACTCGCAATGTTATATTTCTCTGCAATGAGGGGGGGTAACATCGCTGTTTCTGAAGTAACTAAGCCTCATTGCTTGTAGAGAGAGACGCGCAGACGCGGGTTCACATGCGCAATGTTGATCCCTCTCTCTCTGTCTCTCGCTAATTCAAATGATTAATTAATTCAAATAAATACAATCTGCAGTACACTACATCCCTACACTTACCGCACTACATCCCCGAGTCTGGTTTAAAGTAGGCCGAATGCTAACAAACCTTAACTGACAAAAATGATCATAGTTAGCACGGTGGAAGAATTATGGTCTTGTCCATACAACCATTCATAAACTGGGCAGAAACTATGCGCCCGCTGCACCTGATGTTCATAATCTTTCATAACTGGTGAGTGTTTCTCTTTTGCCTTGTGAACTGGCCGAGCCTTGATGAATCTGTTTCTTTATGTATTTGTTTGCTGACCGTTGCATACAATCGTGAAATGCAGCATCATACTAAAAAAAATAATTATTGGGTATTGGTTGTGTATTTGTGTGGGGGAGGGGGGGGGGGGGGCATTTTGGGTCAGGTTCGGGCGGGTCGGACGATCGGGCTTCAATTTTAAGCACTATAAGAACTAAATTGTTCATAGAAGAGACTCACAGATCCTTCAAGATTTGAGCGCTGAGCAATGCATGCGATAGTTTCTCCTACAGGAGGCGTCTTGAAGCTGTCATCACTAACAAAGGCTTTTGCACAACGTATTAAATACATTTCAGCAGCTCAATACTTTCCCCCCCGTGTCATTGCATTTTATTACACATAACTGCAATTCTGTACTTATTTGATTAGGTTTCTTTGCATGTATGGATTGCTTGGGTTGATATCGATCGACATCTAGGTGAAGATTTCATATCAACAGCACTTTTAGAAATATATTTACTGAGAAAAATAGTGATGTGTTCAATACTTATTTGATCTATTAACATCTTGCATTCCTTTGTATTGGACACAATGTGTGAATTCTAAAATGTTATTGTAGTCTGTTGTGGTCAGTAAGGGTTGGGACGTGTGTGTTACAGTCTCATACCGTCCTCCTCCGTCTGGATCACGGTCTCGTCGCTCTCTTTGCGTCCCTCCGGGTTGGTGAGGATCATCTTCAGGCTGACGTTGGTGTTGGGCGGCAGGTTGCCCACCACGTGTCGGGGGGCTTTGGGGTCCATCTCCAGGCAGTCGGCTTTGCTCTGGTTGGTTTTGTGGTAGTGGTAGCAGATGGTGACGTTGAAGGTGTGGCAGCGGGTGATGTTGTAGCCCAGCGACTCCCAGTCCACGGCGATGAAGCGCGCCTGCGTCTCTGCGATCTTCAGTCTCTTGGGGGTCCGCATGGGTTCTGAGAGAGAAGACAGGAGACGGGTTACACTAGCAGACACTATTCACACTCGGAGGAGAACTACATGCACTTTTCTGATTCATAAATACAACTCGTTGCTAAAATGCAATTCGGTAGTCGTCACCCTCCTGGAGGCAAATAAAAGCATGATGATGTGATGCAAACACACAATTGCTTGCAATATTAGCTCATCTCACTCCTCTTTTTGTTATGACTTTATGATTTTTTCATGCAGATATCAAACAGGCCAGCAAGTTTTATTGCCACTCAAACCATTAAAACGATCTAACCTCATGTTATAGATTACGTAAACGAGTCATTCATGTTCACATTTTCACCTTTTATTTTTGAACTCAAAGTCTTGGATCAAAATATCATGTCTAAATCTTCCCGTGAAATACCACATTTATTTTATATTAAGTATAGTTTAATCTATATTTACTGTCGTATCACTCAAGACTTATTAATATTAAATTATAATTTAACTTTATTTGGAGCACAGCACAACATTGTGCACAATGCAAATGCAGTGGTGGTCAGTAACGAAGTAAAACAACTTCGTTACTGTACTTAAGTACATTTTTCAAGTATCTGTACTTTACTGGAGTAGTTTTATTTTGAGTAACTTTTACTTTTACTTCACTACATTCCAAAGCATAAGATCGTACTTTTTACTTCACTACATTTCATAAAACATATCGTTACTCCTTATAATACATCACGTGCTCCGAGACGCAGAAACGGTGTCTGATTCATGAACAAACTGATTCTTTTCAATGAACCTCGGTTCGCAAATCGCCACAAACGATTCATTCACGAACTGCAATGATCCGATTGCAGCTGTTCTCGAGTCGAGTCACTGATTCAAATGATCCGTTTAGAGCGAGTCTCCTTCAGTGAACTGAACTCACGAGTAAAGAACCGGGAGATCTTGTGAGCGCGCGCTACTGATGCTGTGAAAAGTAAGTTACTAATGTCGAATTTTAGGATTAATTATTGTAACTGAAAATAATATTTAGGTCAAAACTGTCAGTTGTTTGTGAACTAAATCTGCTGTGATCTATTTAAGCCCACGGAAATGCTTGAATGCAGACAGATCAACATCAGTGTCTCTAACGTTATGTTTTAGGTCAAACAACAAAACATTAAAATAACACAGATTAAATCAAATAACTCATGCACGTTCATATTCCCCGCTGCTGTAACGTTAGCAGTTTTATTAAAATGCTATGCATTTAGACCTATGTGACGTCTGTTTTTATATTGTTTATCAACAGTATACATTTTTATATTGTTTAGATCAACTAGCCGAGTAGACGGATATGAATGTTTATTCATAACCATACTGAAAATAAGTAAATATTGTTAGCTGATGCTAGCTGTCTAGCTAACAAGCTTGCTGGTGCTAAGTTGAGGACATTTTTAGATATAAAGTCCAAATATCTTTATTCAGCCACCTAGATAGATTCCATCTGAGGGAAAAAGAAAGGATGTGATGTTCAGAACATAGTAACTACAGTAATTATCAGAGTGGGAAGTGATGCCCTCCGGGGGCATTTGGCCAGGGGTGTTTTTACACCACAGACAAGGTTTGAGAAGAAAAAAATATCATTAGGAAAATATAATTCGATTTTCCTTAAAATGTTCTTCCTAATTTCAGGCCTAATTCTCATGTCATATATAACTGACGTTCTGCAACTTCTAAAACACTTTTTTCTTCCTGGTGAAGATTAGATGGTGAAATCTGTTTTCTCTCAGGTACATGGCAGTGTAAGCTTCACAGTGAACATTACTACATCACTCTCATCAGCGTAGTCCATATCAACACAATATATATCTTGACTCTATATAGTGGTTATTTTGGGGAAAACCCAGGTATTTGGGGCAGTAGGATTATAAAAATATGTGCTAATATAAAATTAAATAAAGTAGTCCATATAAAATTGCAAAATAAATATGTCTATCAGTACTTTTTTACTTGAGTACATAAAAAATGGAGTACTTTCACTCGAGTAAAATTGAAAAAGCAGTACTTTTACTTTTACTGAAGTAATATTTTATTATACGTATCTGTACTTTTACTCAAGTACTTGATCTGTGTACTTTGCCCACCACTGTGCAAATGTATTAATATTAAGCCTAAATGTGTTTTAATGTCACTATTGATGAGGATCTTTGAATAAAATCGGTCTTTAAATGCAGGATCCTGCAATAGTTCCCCTTCAGCACAATCAAATATACACAATTAAATACACAATCAGCCACACAATTAAAGTGCATCAATCACAAAATTAGTGGTTACAGTTTAGCTTTAAGTTGACCAGTTTAGTGTACGAAAAGTACAATTGCAAGGTATTTGTATTAAGTACATATGTAAATGTACCATGTAGCATGAAATAAATGTGTTTCAAATCAATTTTAGCATATACATTTTTCCAGAGAGTTTATTTACACTAAGAGCAAATAGCATGCCTCGCTGGCAGAGGCTGTTTACACTGACTCCGCCCACTAACGTGTGATTGGGTTCGTCAAGACGCTCGTTTAGCATCAGTTCTAGTGATGTAGATGGTAAGGTGCATGAGTTCGAACCCGCCTTCAGCCAAACTTTTTTTTATCTTTTCAAATCTAATATCGCATCAGAAAGGCATTTAACTTCAATAAAAATTAAGGAAATAATTGTGAAGTTCGGGTATCGGGTAGGTGTATGGAGGGCTTTATTGTCACAATAAGGTGGCATCCATTTAATAATTTGAGTCAAAATTATAATTTACACTCAATACTTTATTATTGCGTACTGTTGTATAATGCACTATAGTACTGATGTGCAGATAATTGCCATTATTTGCATTATAAAGAGCAGAAAATCCTGCTATTTTAACTTTGCCTTTATCGCAAATAGCCACTCCGTTATTGTTTACTAGGGTACATTTGCAGGCTTTCTCCAATCATTTAGTTTCTCTTAAACGCCAACCATTTCTTACAATCGACTTCAATCTCATATTCAGATCTGCCTGCATCCAATCAACAACCAATGCATTCGTTTTACATCACAATACAGAGAAGACTGGACACTATTTCAGTTTCATAGCAATAACAACATTTCTCTTTCTGATGTTTAAATGAAGAAAGGCTGAAGTGAAACGCGAGAGTGAACTAGTTCGAGGGGCGCGAGGGAGAGACGGGAAGTGCTGTGAAAGCAAATGAGCCACCTGCAGACCAGATAAAGGCTCCTTCATACACACACGCGAGCACGCACACACACACACACACACGCACACACACACACAGACACGCACACGCACGCACGCACACACACACACACACACACACACACACACAGACTCGCACACGCATGCATGCACGTACACACAGACAGACACACAAACAGACTCGCACACGCACGCACGCACACACACGCACACACACACACACAGACACGCACACTCACGCACGCACACACACACACAGACTCGCACACGCATGCATGCACGTACACACAGACAGACACACAAACAGACTCGCACACGCACGTACGCGTGCGCACGCGCACACACACACACACAATGCATCAGAGAGAGAGCAGTTCTTATAAAGCCTCCCCATAATGCATCAGTGCAGCACTCTAAGATGGCTTGTATTACTGTAATAGAGTAATTCACCAGTGCCAAACACTTCATCAGTGCCATTACTGCACAAACACACACAATGCATCATGCATGCGGCACGGCTTCTGCATTAGTGGTTGGTTATGAGATGAAGCAGATTGCTGGTTATGACTGAATGTCAAGTATGCTTTGACCCTAACATTAATCTTTGACTTAACCTTAACTCTAACTAAACTGTAACCCTTGTGTGCAGTCATAAATCAGCAAACCTCTCAGTAAAGTCCAGCCTCTGTTTGACCTGAGAGTCAGCTGAGGTGTATGAGGTCAGACACACTCAATCTAGTATTGAGCTACACATGGACGCACACACACAAGCCGTGTACAGTAACTATGTATTTTCATGCAGTTTGCTTCAAATGTCTTAAGCATTAAACCAGATGTGCTATTAATCAGAAAACAGAAAATGTCTGCTATATTGAGAGTATAATGCATAGTTTGTGTTTTGCATTACATTGCATTGGGAAACAATCTCTGAATGTAATAACTGAAATCATTCATGCATCCACATGTTTGTGTAGAGTATGTTTCTACTTTATATTTGTATTTATTCACATAGCACTTTTCATAGTAGACATAGTTTCAAAGCAGCTTTATGGAAAGTACTTGCTATATGACTACTCATCAAATCAATACATTTAAAATATTACTAATTTTGTTAAATTTAAGATATGCATTTAATCATTTTACAAAAATGTATACAATTATATATTATACAAGGATAAACCAGCATGCAGTTGAAATTACGTTGTGGAGTTAATTATACACACATGAATGCCATTGTTGACCAATCACAGTCAGCTGTTCTAGAAAGCCATGTAAACATGAAACACTATGTAAGTAGGGCATCAAATGAAAGCCAGTGGCAGGTGAGAGAACATGATGGAAGAACACACACACACACACACACACACGCTAGCTCAGTAGGCCCTGTGCACACTCACACACACACACACACACACACACACACACACACACACAGACACACACACACATACACACACACACAGAGAGAGAGAGACAGACACATGCACACAACACACACACACATCACACACACACACAACCACACTACACAAACCACACAACATCACCACGCACACACGCACACACATAGAGAGACAGACACATGCCAGCACGCACACACACCACATCACCACACACACACACACACACACCACACAACACATACCACACACACACACACACACACACACACACACCATACACACACCACTCACACACACCACACACACACACACACAACACAGATAGAACCCCACACAGCACCACACACCAACACACAGATAGATAAACAGACACACACACCACACCACGCACACACCACACACACACAGAACAAGACACACGCACGCACACACACACACAACACCACACACACACACACACACACACACTCAACCACACACACACACACACAACTCACCACGCACACACACACACACAACACACACACACAGAGAGACACACGCACGCACGCACACACACACAGAGAGACACAGACACACGCACGCACACACACACACACCACACACACACACACACACACGCGCACACACACACACCACACACACACACACAGAGAGACACAGACACACACACACACACACACACACACACACACACACAGAGAGGACACAGACACACGCACGCACACACGCACGCACGCACACGCACACACACACACACACACACACACACACACACACACACACACACACACACGCACACACGCACACACAGAGAGAGACAGACACATGCACGCACGCACACACACACACACACACACACACACAGACACACGCACGCACACACACTGCTCACGCACACACGCTAGCTCAGTAGGCCCTGTGCACACACACACACACACACACACACACACACACACAGAGACACAGACACACGCACGCACACACAACACACACACACACACCACACACAACCCAACACACGACACACACACACACACCACACCAACACCCACACACCCACAACACACAAGATAGACACAGACACACAGAGAGACACAGACACACACACACACACACACACACACACACGCTAGCTCAGTAGGCCCTGTGCATGTAGTCTAATTAAAACGAGACGCTCTGAATACAGATGAGGATCTAGTTAACACAGAACAGTGATTGTCTGTTTTCTCTGAGCTTATTAATAACAAAGCCTTTCCCATCATCCCTTTGGGTGACACTTTCTCTCTGACTCATGATTGTCACGAATCCTCAGGAAAGCAGAGAAAACAAGACTTTGGCCTGATAATAGAAGGTATGCAAAAGCGGTGTCTGCTCGGTCATTACAGCTGGTGGACTGTCAGGTAGAGAAGACCCGTAGCATTAGACAGATTTAGCGTCAATGTCCAAAAGCAAGAACTCACGATGTGTTTCTACATATAAAAACCAAACAAACACAAACACAGGAGTCCCAAAACGAGCTTTCAAAGCCTCAACTTCCTTCCATGTGATACTCTCAACAACAGCTCATCAAATCACTGCGCTGAGAAGCATTTCAAGCAGAAGCTGTTTTTATGTGACATGTAGCTGGGATACTACGTGTCCAGTAAGGCCAGTGAAATCACCCAGTAATCTCAACACGCGTGTGTTGGATCAGACTCTGCTGTAGACCACATACAGCTAAACGTGCACATTTTCAATGTGTGGAGTATACAGTATGGTGCATACCTCATAGTTATACATTTGACATGTTTTAATTCAGCCTTTGTTCATTTGTTTTTCTCCACTGAAAACCAAAATGCTGAGGAAGTGAACTGTATTATTTACCCCCAATTTGCATCAACCGAAAGTATCTATTACTATTTGCTTGTCTCCTACTGTTGAATTATCGTGATTGCAAAAGCGTGTGCTTTCTGTTTTTAGCACAATGATAAACTGCATTTGAAGGGACCAAATCTCATTACTCAAACTATTAACTTTGCCTCAACAAACTCCTAATGTTCTGCTTATTAATAAGTTAAGTTTAGGTATAGCTTAGGATTAGGGATGCAGAATATGTGCTTTATAAAGTATTAATAAACAGCCAATATTATAATAATATACATGCTAATAAGCAACTAACTAAAAGTGAGAATTAGTCACTAAACTAAAGTGTTACCAGTAATCCATTTAAACTTAAAGGTGTCACATGATGTGATTTCTTGTGTTCCTCGTCTTTAGTGTGTTATGTAGCTGTTTGTGCATGTATACGATCTGCAGAGTTCAAGCTCAAAGTCTCCCACAAAAGGTTTTATTCTGTCTAAAAGAGAAGGCAGGTCCAGACCGGGCTAAAACACGCCCCCTCATGTCTATGTCACGATGTGGAAATATTTGCATAAGGCGTGGTTTCAGTAACGCAGTGGTGTTGATGCAGCCGTGTCAGGGAGACACGTGTGTGAGTGTGTGTGTGTGGTGTGTGTGCAGGGAACAGTGTCACATCACAGCGGAGTGTACAGCGCGTTAGAAATCATCTTTACCACGGCTTGTGTGTGTGTGTGTGTGTGTGTGAGAGAGAGAGAGACAGGGCCAGATCACAGTGGTGTGTACAGCGCGTTAGAAATCATCTTAACCACGGCTTGTGTGTGTGTGTGTGTGTGTGTGCGAGAGAGAGAGAGAGACAGGGTCAGATCACAGTGGAGTGTACAGCGCGTTAGAAATCATCTTAACCACGGCTTGTGTGTGTGTGTGTGTGTGGTGCGATGAGAGAGGAGAGAGACAGGGTCAGATCACAGTGGAGTGTACAGCGCGGTTATAGAAATCATTCTTAACCCACGCTTGTGTGTGTGTGTGTGTGTGTGCGAGAGAGAGAGAGAGAGAGAGAGAGAGAGACAGGGTCAGATCACAGTGGAGTGTACAGCGCGTTAGAATCATCTTACCACGGCTTGTGTTGTGTGTGTGTGTGTGTGTGCGA
This sequence comes from Oxygymnocypris stewartii, assembly GCA_003573665.1. Classification (NCBI taxonomy): domain Eukaryota; kingdom Metazoa; phylum Chordata; class Actinopteri; order Cypriniformes; family Cyprinidae; genus Oxygymnocypris; species Oxygymnocypris stewartii. Next base: position 64,657 of record QVTF01020377.1, on the reverse strand, counting down.
GAGAGAGAGAGAGACAGGGTCAGATCACAGTGGAGTGTACAGCGCGTTAGAAATCATCTTAACCACGGCTTGTGTGTGTGTGCGTGTGTCTGTGTGTGTGTGTGTTGTGTGTGGTGTGTGAGAGAGAGAGAGAGAGACAGGTCATATCACAGTGGAGTGTACAGCGCGTTAGAAATCATCTTAACCACGGCTTGTGTGTGTGTGTGTTTGTGCGAGAGAGAGAGAGAGAGAGAGAGAGAGAGAGAGAGACAGCGTCAGATCACAGTGGAGTGTACAGCGCGTTACAAATCATCTTAACCATGGCTTGTGTGTGTCTGTGTGTGTGTGTGAGTGTGTGTGAGAGAGTGTGTGTGTGTGTGTGTGTGTGTGAGAGAGAGAGACAGGGACACATCACAGTGGAGTCAGCTTTCTTAACCGTGGCTTGTGTGCAAACACATTCGAGTTTCATCTCTGTGTCTGTCACGTGACTCTGTTCCTCTCTCGGGCTTAAACTGATGCTAAAACTAAGGACATTATTAACTGTCTTTATATTTACTTTGAAAGCTGAAGCTCGTGATTATGGAAAGGGGCGTTACATTTCCGATGTGGCTTGTGGTGTTCGGCCAATCACAATGCACTGTGTCAGTTGGCCAATCAGAGCAGACTGTGCTTGTCGGAAGGAGGGACAAGTGTTTGAGAGAGGCGGGGCATAGAGGACCTACAATAATGTACAGTATTTGAAAAATTATGTGTTTTTTGAACATTAAAGCATGTCAACATATTCTGTTACACCAAGTAATGATCTTTAAAAATGGCATCTTATGACCCCTTTAAACGACACAAACAGAGACACCCCCCCCCCCACCATGAAAATGTGCAGCCGTGGTTAAGTAACTGCTGCCACGAGGTCAATTAATAGATATTTCTGATAGTAGTAGTCTTGAAATGTATTGTTGAAGATGTTTGATTTGTTACTAAGCTTTGATGGCTGTATGTGTGATTCATTTAGAAAAACAATTGATCTCAGACAGTCTGTTACTCGCACGCTGGACATTCATTTGATTGTGTTTTATGTCAGGCATCTGAATGTGAGAGAGGTTTTCATTTGGAGCTGTGCCACCGGTGACCCTGCAGGATGACAAAACATTTGTCAGGACTTACTTTGCCACCGCCACAGAGCGCAGGTCAGACGCAATAGAGGACGAGACTCCTGTTGACCTCTCTATTCTCCCTCACACATCTAATAATAACAGCCCTCGTCCTGTCATGCTCTCACCTCCCTCGAGCCAACACGATCACATCATGATTAATAAACCATTAGAGAGAGAGGAGGAACACGACTGAAGCACTAAATGTAATAAAGCTAAAGACGCATCTCTAGGGCCGATTCTGCTCAAAACAAGTCATTATGTAAGTGTCAGTCATCGCAGAGAGCGCATGTACGTCTCGTATCCTTCTCTGCTGAATCACAGACAAATTTGACACTTAGAAAACAAAACACAGAGAATGCAATCACACACTCACACGCGCACACACACACACACACACACATACACACACACACGCGCACACACACACACACACACACACACACACACACACACACACACACACACATACACACACACACACTCACACACACATACACACACTCACACTCACACACTCACACACGCGCGCACGCACACACATACACACACACACACACTCACACACTCACACTATTCTCCAATCTTCTGCTAATTCTGATCTTTTCTGATGATTAAATGTATGTATCTAGAGCTGTGATTGTATTAGATGAAGACAAACACTCCGCTCGCACAAGCACCAATCCTGATGTGTATTCCATTAAATGAGATTTTGCCGTCAGGATTACAGCAGCCGTACACTGTACAGTTCAATGTGTGTGTGTGTGTGTGTGTGTGTGTGTGTGTGTGAGAGAGTGTGTGTGCGTGCGCAAGTGCGCGTGTGTGTTAGGGTTGTGACGGGGGGGGGCTTACAATACCCTGTAAGCGACGTGCGCGTTTTACTTTGACTTTAATATCGGCTGCGTCAAGCACTGTTTAAATAAAATACAAATCAGCAAATACTGTGGAACCAAATAAATGAGAAACGAATGTATTTTTTTTTTAAACATCACTTAGATCAGGGATGCCTAATAGATCGATCACGAAGACA
>QVTF01020377.1:47500-60000 GCA_003573665.1 Oxygymnocypris stewartii | reverse complement strand
ACCACACTCTCTCACTCACACACACTCACACACACACACTCACACACATCAAGCACCACACACACACACACATCTCACTCACACACCACACACACACACACACACACACACACACAACACACAAACTCTCTCACACAAACACACACACTCACACAGCATGCGCACACACACTCTCTCTCACATACCACGCACACACACAACTCTCTCACACACAACACACACACACTCACACAGCACGTACACACACACACAACAACACTCACACACACACACACACACCACACACCACACACACACACACCACACCACACACACACACACACACTCACACAGACACACACAGACACATACACACACACACACACACACACACACACACACACACCACACACTCACAGACACGCACACACACACACACACACACACACACTCACACAGACACACACAGACATACACACACACACACACCACACACACACACACACTCACACACTCACACAGACACGTACACACACACACATACACACTCACACAGACACGTACACACACCAACACACACCACACACACACACACACACACACACACACACACACAACATACATACACAACACACACACACACACACACACACACACACACACACACACACACAGACACACACAGACACACAGACACATACACACACACACACACACACACACACACACTCACACACACACACACTCACACACTCACACAGACACGTACACACACACACACACACACTCACACTCACACACACACACACACACACACACACACCCTCGCACACACAGATAACATTTTCTCTGCCAACAATTCCCAGCGTCCCTCTTCCAGTCTCTCTGAGCCGGGATCAATACGAGTGGAGAGCTGCATTAAGTTGCTAGATTAAAGCATTGCTCCTCTGTAATAAAGCTTTATTGATCAGCCACTCCATGATCAAATCCGAGCACACCCCCCTCAGACGCGTCCACAGCTCACGCCACACGGCCGCCGGGGTCTCTGCGCTTCGCAGGAAGCAGCTGCGCTTTTGGACGGCGTCTCAATTAGTGATCGACCGATATTGATTTTTTATAACCGATACCGATTATTTGTACGTTTATGTTTCCGATAACCGATATGCAGAACCGATATTTATTTACTGTTATAAAGTGAAGTCCATTCTTCACTTTGGTTTTTCCTCTTTTCAGTCTCTTAACAACAAAAAACTGTTGAGAATTAACATTGATGTACAATTTAATCTTCAAATAACAACAATAAAAACATTTTATTTATAAAAAGCATCATCAGCAACACTGATATTAACAATAAGCAAAATAATGTCTAATGTATTAAAATGGAGAAAATAAAGGACAGAAGTCATATAAATTCATTTTAAACTACAGTTTTAGGTTTAAACGCTGTTTAATAGACTAAAGAGTGAAGAATAATTCACTGAATAATATTCTCTGGAATATTGAAATAAGCTATAACAAACAAAACATCGTATTTTATTGCATTTCTTAACTGTTTTATCAGAATTATTAAAATGTTTTTTTAAATTATGAAAACTGCTGACAGCGCGGTTTATCTATTTACACAGAACTATACTCAAACTGCGATCGCTTGCGGAGATAATAAATCATTAATTTAGATAGAGATGTATTTATTTAGATGTTTATTGGTGTAATAATGGTTCTATAGTAAAGGTTAATTGTCAGAGCCAAAGCTTGAACTCAGGTCTCTGGTGTGAAAGTCAGATACTCAGTCCTTGAGCCACTTGAGGATGATGAACCCGATAGTCTTGCATCTTTGCAGTCTTGTGGCTGTTTTTAAATGTGCTTGATAAATAAATGAACTTGAACTTGCTTGGCTGTATATTAGGCAGGTACAGCGAGTGGGAGCTTCGATCTTAAGTGTATTATGAATTCCAGTATCTTCCGTCTTATCGACGGCTGAGAGTACCGCTTTGCACAAGGAAACGATACAAGAATAGCTTTGTTCCTGCAGTGATTAATCACATAAACAGTAATAAGATGATCTAAGGGGTGGTGTTTGTTTTATTGTGTAACGATGTCTTGTAGTGTGATTTTTTTTGTACTGTATTACTTTATTGTATCTGTGAGAAAGTGCCTGAACTTATTCACTGGAAACTAATTTACCTACGGGTACGAAATAAAGAAACTCTGAACTCTTCACGAGACTAATGATGAGCATATACAACAGAGAGAGACTTATATTCAGCGCTTTTATCTCCAACATGCGCTCATTCATGGCTGTATTATTTAATTAATGCACAGTTACGTGTTTATTGGGAAAGAGTGACGTGACTCCGTGAGTTCGTCTCTATTTCTTAGAGCCAAGCTGCATAAACTCATATCAGGCATTTATGTAATACATCCGATGAGTTCATTAATGCTGTTTGTTAAATAAAGTTTACTAACTACAGCAGATCAAGTACCTGGACGCCGTTGTTGTTGTCTCGTCTCCCCTCAGACGTGCTGCGATAGCGATCCTGCGCGCAATTCTCAAAACAACCACAAGATGGCGGCATTTATTGGTGAATCCGATATTACAAAAATGATATCCGATAATGGAAAAATGCTTAAATATCGGTAAAACAATATATCGGTCGATCTCTAATCCTGTCTGTCCTGCACACTGGAGGAAAACAGCAAGCTGTGTTATTTCAATCCATTTTTGTCTTCTCTGGATTTTCAATCAAGCATTTTAGGCTTAAAAGAAATGCGTGTAGTTTAAAGCGCCACTATTATGCCTTTTCGGATATTATCTTTCATGCAGTGTGTCATGAAGCAGTGTATGAACATAAACTTTCTTTATGAATATAAGTTGTGAAGCCAACAGCGCACGATAAATAAAGTTATTGTCTATAAAAATAAAAGAGTCTGTTCGCAATCGTCGGGAATACAAATCTTATTCTGTTACGTCACAAAGTAACACATTTGCATAATCTACACGGTAGACCAATCACAAAGGACTGCACCATCTGACCAATCACAGCAGTGGAAGGCGGGGCTTAGAGAGACTGAGTCGTTATTAAAGATATTGTTTGAGAAAACTAGTGTTCTTTTAACTTGGATGCATGTGAACTTGTTTTAGGACACTCATAAAACTATATTAGCAACCTTAAAAATGCATAATAGGGGCACTTTAATGTAAAGTCCTGGCAGAAAATGACTTGTACATATTACACCTGATTAAAATGAGTAATAGATAATTATTCAGTGGAGACTTTGGCGACTCAAGAAAACTGTCTATCTACATCATTTCATTCAAAAACGGGGTAATACAATTTTAAATATTATTATTATTATTTCCCCAAATTATAAAAAAATCAATACAATTAATAAATATCACTATAATACTACTGAACTGTAAAATACAAATATAACAGTAGTAGTAGTATTTCATATAACGACGGTTCAATTACAATACTAATATTTAGGGTTGTTTTTGTTTCAAAAATTAAACCCTACAGCTTTTATTTTGGTGGAAAACACAGGGATTAGATATTTATATGATTACAACATAGTCTGTGCCATTTGATAACCAGGCTAAACCTTGCCAGGTATTGTTAAAATAATAATAATAATAAAACATGTGAGGCTTGGCGAGTGTTGATTTTAGGTCATGTTTGGAAACGATTCAGAAATTCCATTATATGTGACCCTGGAGCACAAACACAGTCTTGAGTCACTGGGTATATTTGTAGTAATAGACAACAATACACTGTATGGGTCAAAATTATCATTTTTATTTTATGCCAAAAATCATTAGATATTAAGATCATGTTCCATGAAGATATTTCCTACAGTAAATATATCAAAACTTAATGTTTGATTATTAATATGCATTGCTAAGACTTCATTTGAACAACTTTAAAGATGATTTTCTCAATATTTAGATTTTTTTGCACCCTCAGATTCCAGATTTACAAATATTGTCCAAACCATACATCAATGGAAATATTATTAATTCAGCTTTCAGATGATGTATTTCGAAAAATTGACTGGTTTTGTGCTCCAGTGTCACATATTTGTGACCAATGTGTAATATTTGATCTTTCTCCTGTCTAGAAACAAACAGTCTGTCTGTGAAGTCTTCTATGGATGAAATGAATACCAATGTTTTACTGCTGTATGTTAGTTGTGAAGACAATGTAACCGAAGTCTATTTCTTTGTGGTCAGTCTGTCTTTCCAATCACATTCATTTCAGCTTGAATACTCACATTATTTCTCTGTCGCGCTGTAGATTCAGCAACGGCACACACACACACACACACACACACACACACACACACACACACACACACACACACACACACACACACACACACACACGCACGCGCGCGCACACACATAGAGATACAGACACAGACACACACTCAGACACAGACACACTCACAGACACAGACACACACACACACACACACTCACCGACACAGACACACTCACACAGACACACTCACCGACACAGACACACTCACACTCAGACACACTAACACTCAGACACACTCACACTCAGACACACACACACACACACACACACACACACACACACACACATTGTGGTTGTGCGGCGGGTCAGTCCGGCAGCACAGATCAATGGTAATCTCATTCACAATGACTTCTCAATGGCACAGCTACCTGATGAATAGACTCATCGATTTGCTGTTGTTCTGCTACTTCACGCAGGTGAAAACACGTCGGCTCAGACGTCTCTTCTGAAGAAAGCGAGAGTGGTGTTCATCTACATTAATCTCACACCTGATCACATAATGTTAATTCACAAACAGCGATGTTTCTGTTAAGGCTGTTTAAATCTGCCAGCAATAAGCTATCATACGGTCTTTTCTGTTCCTGTAGATTCAACAGAGAGCTGCCAAGTATACGAGCAATAGAAACCGGGATGCTTGTTTTCAAACACAACTCATGCTTTAGCTAAGAATATGACAGCAATAATCCATCATAAAGCTGCTGGTTTGAAAGGGAGCTGTGCTTTATTATTAGATTAGTCCATTTGTGGCATGTTTCACACAATTGTTGCTAATGTAACAGCACCTTATACGAAGCCAACACAAAATATTCAATAAAAGACGGCAATGTTAACAAATCATTCTGTGTGATAATTAGGGTTATTAAAGATAACTAAACTAAAACTACACACATAGCACAAACCTCGACTAAAACAAATGAAAATAGTCTCTTCTGCTAATCAAGGCTGCATTTTTGATCAAAATACAGAAAAATCTGTCATTTATGATTTTTTTTAAATATTTTTTTATATTCATAATACAATATTTTCATGATTCTTCAGAAATTATAATAATATGCTGATTTATTATCAGAATTGGAAAGCGTTTTGCTGCTTCATTTTTCATGATTCTTTGATGAATATAAAATATATTCAATATATAAATACTTTGTAATAGTATTATTATTATTTTTTCTCAGCAAGGATGTAATAAATTGCTAAGCGACAGTAAAGACATAGTTAGAAGATTTAAGATTTAATTTATAAGACCATTGGTAATAAGAGCAATCATAAACTTCAAATCATATTGTTTATTGCTCAGAATATTTCATGATTCATGATGTTTCTATAACACTCAGCATATCAATAATCAACGATCATTGTATAATCCAGCTGAGGTTTTCTCTTCCTCACCAATAATATCACGTCTGCTCTCTCTCTCTCTCTCTCTCACTCTTTCTCTCTCTCTCTCTCTCTCTTTCTCTCACTCCCTCTCCTCTCTCTCTCACTCTCTCTTTCCTCTCTCATCTCTCCCTCTCTTCTCTCTCTCTCTCTCTCCCTTCTCTCTCACTCCTCTCTCTCCTCTCACTCTCTTCTCTCCATCTCTCACTCTTCACTCTCTCTCTCCCTCTCCTCTCTCATCTCCATCCTCTCACCACTCTCTCTCACTCACTCACTCTCTCTCTCCTCTCACTCACTACTCCTCACTCCTCTCACTCTCACTCACTCACTCTCTCACTCTCCCTCTCCCCACTCACTCACTCTCCTCACTCTCTCTCTCTCTCACTCACTCACTCTCTCTCCTCGCTCCTCTCTCTCTCTCGCTCCTCTTTGCTCACCATCTCTCTCACTCCCTCACTCCTCTCCTCTCTCTCTCTCTCTCTCTCTCTCTTACTCTTTTTCTCACTCACTCTCTCTCTCATAAACACAAAGCAAAAAGCAGGTGTGATCCTTTCATTCAGTCTCTGAGCCACAGAGTGATACTTCACTTCCTTCAGACGGCTTTAACACGTCCGAGCGCCGGTGTATAAACCTCAGCTTTACAGGGGCAACACTTGATCACAAAGGCCATTTATCCTCCACTCCACATAATGGAGCAATGAGAGAGAGAGGTCGGAGTAATAGGAGGCATTTCATTTAATTGCTATGAATTGGAGGGTCCGGGAATGTGAATGTAATTCTGAAGGGCTGTTTATCGGACCAGTGGATCTTCGAGCCGATATTGAGCAGCTCTCCCGCTCTCAAACGGAGCCATTCGAAACCGCTCGCTCGATGGCCTATTTGATCCCTGCTTATTCATTTCATTGACGCAACATATCTGGCCAACACAAAGACTGTCTGCCCACATACTTCCCATAATGCCATTACTCAGGGAGCCGCACATGTCCAGCACAGTGTAATCACGGCTAAAGATCCAATACTGGTTTGCTTTAATTATGCTTTTACACCACAAGTGAGACTCCCTGTGGGCAGGAGGAAACAGAAAACGGCCGAGAGAGAGGTCTGTAATGGGCCGCGCTTCATACATTTCAAGACAATCAATGCAGCAGTCTGCTAATAGTGCGGATATGAGCTAAGAAACACACACACGCACGCACACACACACACACACACACACATGCACGCACTCACACACATGCACGCACTCACACACACATAGAGACACAGACGCACGCACGCGCGCACACAGACATGCACGCACTCACACACTCACACACATGCATGCACTCACACACACATAGAGACACAGACGCACACACGCGCGCACACAGACATGCACGCACTCACACACTCACACACACACGCATGCACTCACACACACAGAGACACAGACGCACGCATGCACGCACACAGACATGCACGCACTCACACACACACACACGCACGCACTCACACACACAGAGACACAGACGCATGCACGCACGCACTCACACACACACACACACACGCACAAACACGCGCGCACACACACGCACACATAGAGATACAGACACAGACACACACACACACACAAACACACGCGCACACACGCACACATAGAGATACAGACACAGACACACACACACACACAAACACACACGCGCACACACATAGAGAAACAGACACAGACACACACACACAAACACACACGCGCACACACATAGAGATACAGACACAGACACACACACCACACACAAACACACACGCGCACACATAGAGAAACAGACACAGACACACACACACACACAAACACACACGCGCACACACATAGAGATACAGACACAGACACACACACACACACAAACACACACGCGCACACACGCACACATAGAGATACAGACACACACCACACACCACACAAACACACACGCGCACACACATAGAGAACAACACAGACACACACACACACAAGCACGCACGCACACAAACAATCGCACACATATAGAGACACACACACACACACACACACACAACACACACACACACATAGAGAGAGACACACACACACACACACACACACACACACACACACACACATATAGAGACAGACACACCACACACCACACACACACGCGCACACACACATATAGAGAGAGACAGACACACACACACACACACACACACACACAAGCACACACACACACACACACACACACGCACGCACGCACGCACACACACACACACACACACACACACACACACACACACACAGTCACATGCACGCACGCACACACTCACAAAGACACACACACACAGCATGCATGCACACACACACAGACACACACACACACACGCACACATATATAGAGAGACAGACACATACAAACACACACACGCACGCACACATATAGAGAGACAGACACACACAGACCCACACACACACACACGCACACACACAGACACACACACACACACAGCATGCACACTCACACACAGATACACACACACAGCATGCACGCACGCACACACACACACACACACACACACACACACACACACACCTATCTGACAGTGTGTGCTCCTTTAAATATGATCCAATAGGAGCCAATAATGGCAAGAATCTCTGTGCTTTCTTTTGATATGAAATAAAGTATCAGCTTTCAAGTTCTGTCAAATTTAGTATAAAATACCAACAATAAATGTTGTTTATTAAATGTTGTCTGGCATTAGAAGAAACAGAACAACTTACTTAAATAAATCCTGTCTCATGTAATCAACCAATTTCATTAATAAAACAGCTTATGAACAATATGTCACGTAAGCAGAGACATTCGATGCCCATTAACTCGATAGTCAGCTAGAAATAAATAACTCTAGGCCGCTAAATACATCTACTATATTATTTACATATTCATTATTATTGTATTTGTCTGCATTATTTATTTAATGTATGTATTTAAGTTTTTATGACATAAAATGAACAAAACATAGAAACATACCTATATCATTCAAAATAATTATATATATATAATGCAATTGAATTGTTTGTACACAAATCAGCTGTTCATAGTTTACTGTTTTAGTGCAGAAACACTGTTTTAATTGAAACATACTGACATACTGTACCTGATATGTGACCCTGGACAACAAAACCAGTCATAAATAATATTTCCATTGATGTATGGTTTGGACAATATTTGTAAATCTGGAATCTGAGGGTGTGAAAAAAACTAAATATTGAGAAAATCATCTTTAAAGTTGTTCAAATTAAGTCTTAGCAATGCATATTAGTAATCAAAAATTAAGTTTTGATATATTTACTTTACAAAATATCTTCATGGAACATGATCTTAATATCTAATGATTTTTGGCATAAAAGAAAAATGATAATTTTGAAAAAATAGCAGTAAAAGCACTAAAAGTTTTTAGCTAAGAGTTTTCTCTTAAAACCTCTTCACAAAGCTGCCGAGACAAACCTTTACTAAGGAACAGAGAGAAGTCTTAAGGGGGCGGGGTTGATATTGTTGCTATGGGTGATGTCAGCGTGCTTATTAACTCTGCACACAGTGATTGGCTGATAGGGGTCTCTGTCAGAGATTTATTCATATAAATATTGTAGAGCGCAATATTATGTTGCCACATCCAAATAAAGGTTTAAAAAATAATATGAATTGCCACATTCAAATAAAGATTTTAACATGCAGGCTAAGTGTCACTAATTAAACAAATACATGTTCAGCTAATTGTCAGTCTCTTACATGTATGCTTCTTGTAGCGGATGCATATAATTAACAGAGTAGACTAATCATAGCTGATAGTAACACATGCAAACGTAAAAGAAATCCAAACTGGATGCAAGCACATCTGTAACTTGTTGCCCAACTGGTTAATGAAGACAAGGATATAATATGGGTCTGGGATAACCTCCAAACCCTAAATGTGATACCATTTTAAACGCTCTTTATCGTCACATGTTTCTAAAATGTTTATATTCCGAGGTTAGGAGTTAGGAGCTACTTTTAGCTTTAAGATGTCTTGTGAATACGGGCCTGGACTGCTAGCCACACTTCTGTTCATTTAACAAGTTCGTTTGCCTATAATCTTAGGAAATAGAGTAAGGTTATTAAGTTGGCTTGTGAAAGCCAGCTTACTGAAATCCTATTTCAACTTATTATTATTATTTTTCTGAGACTAAATTTGCAATTCTAACTCCTCCTAGAGTTTTAACTCTACAGACTCCAAACCCAGGTCTTCAGAGTGTTCTGACTCGAGTTGCTATATCTTTTCTAACTGATCAGACTTATGATTTTCATAAAACTGAAGATTAAAAATCATAAAAATCCCATAGACTTACACTGACGGAATGTTCAGATGAGCCAAGACTATTCAAACTCCAACTGTCAAAATTCAAATCTAAACAGACTGAAGCCCATTAGACTCAATCAGACTTCCCTTCTATGTACTATTTCTATCCCGTTCAAACTAATTTAAGCTTCCACTCTATCTAATACTATTTCTAATCTATCTAAATCATGCTAGCAACATGCTAATCATTGCTTGAAACATGCTAGTAACATGCTAATAATGCTAGCAACATGCTAATCATGCTAAAACATGCTAATCATGCTAAAATCATGCTAGAAACATGCTAATCATGCTAGCAACATGTTAATCATGCTAAAATCATGTTAGCAACATGCTAGCAAACATGCTAATCATGATAAAAACATGCTAACAACATGCTAATCATGCTAGCAACATGCTAATAATGCTAGCAAACATGTTAATCATGATAAAAACATGCTAGCAACATGCTATCAACATGCTAATCATGCTAGCAACATGCTAAAACATGCTAACAACAGGCTAATCATGCTAGAAATAGCATTTTAACTATGAAGGACTAGCGTAACGCCATCACCAATCACTTAGCATTTCCTAAATAAGGTAAGGACATTTTATTGGCTACTTTTAAAACTTTTAAAACTTAAACTTTTAAAACTATTAAAACGTAAACTTTTAAAACTATTAAATGTTTTAATAGTTTAAAAGTTTAAGTTTTAAACTTTTAAAACTTAAATTTTGTAAACTTTTAAAACTGAAACTTTTAAAACTTTTGTAAACTTTCCAAACTTTTTTAAACTTTTCAAACTTTTTTAAACTTTCTGGTCCGGCTTTCTCAAGCCAACTTAAAGTTTGTCTCGACAAACTTTTTAATCTAGTTAGGCTTGCTGTCCACTGATGAGGGGCTCGGATGAAACAGCTTCAACTCGAGCTCTAATACACCCCCCAGGGACTTGATTTAGGATGATTACACAGAGCAAGGCACCTGAGATGAAGGTGGAGGGATGCTGGGACAGCTGAGACTGGAGAGAGGTAAGCAGATGCGTATATACTCTGGCGGTTTAATGAAAGATGTGCTCGCTCCTCCCTAACTAACATTTAGGAACTTCATTTACAGCTCTTACTGAGTGTCAACTATGTATCTTTTCATTAATTTACATTCGCATTTAGTCATTAAGCAGGCGCTTCACTATCCAAAGCAAAAGAAGCAATGAAACCAACAAAAGAGCAATATTACATTAGTGTCCCGGTTCCTCAAATGTAGTGCATGCAACAAGGTTATTTGTTTTTATAAATTAAAATAAGACAAATAGATGGAGTGGAAAAACAATAGAGAAAGCTAGTGACAGAGGGTCGATTTAAAAAAAATATATATATATAATAATAAAAAGAAAACAAGTAGATATAATAATATTCCTACCATTCCTTCTGAGGAACCCCATTATAGTCATAGTTCACCCAAAAATTAAGATTCAGCCCAAAACTTCATAGTGTTTGTTTGTTTGTTGGGAAGTTCAGCAGAATGGTTGCTCTCATATAAAAAAAGCAGCATTAAAAAGTAAAAAGTTGTAAATAAAACACTGAGTAAATTTGAAAAGAAAGTACACTTTCAGATTTTCTACCTGCTTAATTCAGTGTCACTCGTCATGTACTTGTTTGTGAAATTCACTAGCTATTTCTGAGTTAAAGTTTTTTCAGTGTATCATGAAATCTCATTTATGTGTTCGTATATTAAAACATGACATAGTATTGAACCAATGGTAGATGGGCTCAACCCTGGCCAGACATGTCTTTATGGAAAAGAGTAGCACGGACATCCTACTGAACGACATAAACAATGTCTGCTCTGAAGTATGAACGAGGAGCATTTTCACTTGTATGAAATCCTAATAAAGCCCCATATCGTTTCACCGGCTTCCCTCCATCTGTCTGTCTCTCGTCTGCGGGACTGTTACAGTGTGAAGAGCTGGATTAGTTTAAGCTTTTTCCATCATCATATGTTTTCTACTGTCAGGTCTCAAATCTCCCTCCCGCTAGGAAGCACAGGGGTTTCCAGGCAACCAGGGACAGCCCATAATCTTAACAAGGGAAAGAGTGAGATTATGGGGTCTCTGCCACCTTTGTCCCGCCTGCTTGATAGCCGACACGTAACCTGTCTGTGAACTAACGACTCTCAAGCGATTCTTCATGTCGCGTCTCAAACGACTCTTCAGGCCGCGTCTCAAACGACTCTTCAGGCCGCGTCTCAAACGACTCTTCAGGCCGCGTCTCAAACGACTCTTCAGGCCGCGTCTCAAACGACTCTTCAGGTCGCGTCTCAAACGACTCTTCAGGCCGCGTCTCAAACGACTCTTCAGGCCGCGTCTCAAACGACTCTTCAGGCCGCGTCTCAAACGACTCTTCAGGTCGCGTCTCAAACGACTCTTCAGGCCGCGTCTCAAACGACTCTTCAGGCCGCGT
>QVTF01020377.1:25000-42500 GCA_003573665.1 Oxygymnocypris stewartii | reverse complement strand
TGCTGTAAAGTTGGGCATTTTAACATGGGGGGGTGGGGGGGTCTATGGGATTGACTCCGGCCAGTCGATGAATTGCAGTTTTAGTCACGTCCGTGTTGGCTTCACGAGAGAGCGGGAGGTTGCCGCTTGGTTTCAGCTGCTTTGTTTTCATTTTCTGGGTGGAAATGTTTTTCCCCTTTAAGATGATTTGAAGATATAGCGCTGATCCATTAGGCCAACACTTTCGTTCAGAATAAATAGCTTACTAAAGCGTGTTTCTATGACAACTTTTCCCCATATGAAGCCATTAAAAGACCTATAAACACCTACAATATGCTAAGAGTGGAAAAAACCATCTGAATGCTGAAAAGACACAAGCACCATTAACATTAATATACCCAGCGCCAGCAACGCGTGGCACAGAGCTCGAATAAAGTACAGCGTGTGGCAGGAGAGGAAGTCATTTCCATTTAAATAACCTTCTCTGGACATAAACTGATAATCTCCAGGCTTTATGGCATTTGTCTGCTGGATCTGCAGACCTGCGCTCTTTATGAGATACAGAATATTGAGTAAACACACAAACAGAAGGTAAAATAGCAAGCCGAGGTGTAAAGCGTTAGAAACTAGGGCATAGGAGTTTCACACAAACATGCACACGTCTTATGAGAGAAAGGAAACAAATGGGAAACTCCACCTCACACACTCACCTAATCAATGTCTTTCAAGACCTAATGAATCGTCTTAAACCTCAGGTTAACGGGGTTAATGACCGCTTAAAATCTTCTATGGATTGAATGTTAAAATTAAGGTTATTACAGTTGCCTTAGAAGACTCAACGATTGCAAATCATCTCCCGGAAATCATTAGTGGACGAAGCACCACCCTGAACGAGTCCTGAGGTAAAGAACGCGGACGCTGCCGGGGTGAAAATGTAGCAGGTTCATTTAGTCAAGCGCTTGCACAAACACAATCCATACAGATTGACAGAAGTGCACGTGTACCAGAGACACGTAATGATTCAGCTAAATACTTTCAGGAGAGAAACACATCATATTCTGACATTAACAAACCACCATATTTCGTCTGTTTATTCACCTAAAAAACACTTTATTCACTATAACAGCTGTAATTCCTCAATTCTGAGGCTCAATAACATACAATATTTGGCTCTACCAACATTTAGCACTGTTTTAGGCTATTAGTGAAACGCCAAAATGTACTCCCTTCTCCCATGGATTCTCATTAACTCATTAAGGAGAGCTTAAGTGGCTCAGGGAATAGCAACTTTGAGCCTGTTCGATATTATGCCACAAACACTGTTGATAAAGCTTAAATGCTATTGAACTTGGAAGTCCACCGTTAGAGCTGTAGATGCTCGATTTCAACATTTACAATTGGCTATATATCAACAAATTGCATCAATTCGTACAAAACAATACACTCTACCATGCAACATGGACAGCGAGTTTTAAAATATAAGATCCATCAATATAAAATACCCACTGATAAGATGTCTCCTACTGAGAAAAGATTCTGCTTAAATAAGAAAAGCAGAGGAGAGAGAGCGTAAGGCATGCTGCACAAGGCATTTTTATTGTACTTACCCAGAAGGCTTTCACCTTGACGGACGATGACAATTAGCGATTGGATTCAGCCAATCTCACATTCTGCCACATAGGCAGAAAAAAGGGAAGCCGATGTTTCCTGAAATGGCCGATGTTCATTTGTGATGTAGCTTAATTGAAAATTGGCCTGCTAAATGGAGCATGGCGTACGTGTGTGCCTTCGGAGAGCCTGCGTTCAGCACAATCAGCACTACGACCGCACACACACTCATTTAGTTCATGATAATTACAGCACCTCGCTACAGCACAACCTTAAACCTACACACTGAGCTCAAAGTCAAAGAGTACAAAACATGCAGCCTGGACGTAAACATGCGCACACAAACCACAGAAAACCAAGGATTTTTTCCCCTCCGCCACAATGCATATGATATACTTTGTACAAAGTAACACTCAAAGCGTTTTTCAATTAAAAATATATTTCAGGGATCCCTCGTTTTGAATAGAGTTCTGAGAATTAAGGGTGAAAGCTAATCGCTGACCATCACACCCGAGCGGATCTGTCAACATTATGGATGTCATGCATTAAAGGATTAAACTTATAATTTCATTTAGAATCAGTTACAATATTCTTTAGGCATGGGTCCTTCAATTTATGTTTATTTGGCATATTTTAATGTATTACTGCTGTACTTTTATATTAGTTGATTACAAAAAACACTTAGTCACTGGGATAAAGAGCCAATTCACTGCATGTGCCGCAATCTGATTTCCATGAAATGTAATCTTAATTGAAATTTGGCTTCAAACGTGGTCACTCCACTTAAACTGCTTTCCTTGCTTTAACCACAGGACTCAAGTAAGCCAGAGAGAGAATTCTCACACAACTCCATGCTAATTTTTTTCCAGGTCAGCGTTTTTCTGGTTTATATCCTACTTGGCCAACAATAATGATGCTCTGGCAAGTCTTGCACTTCTCAACCCACACAACTCATCACCGGCGTACCTCAGGGTTCTGTGCTGGGACCCCTAATGTTTTCTATCTACACTGTTTTCATTTGCAATATTTTCTACACATTTATAAACTTGCCATTCAAAACACAAAACACAAATCTTATTTCCTGCAAGCTAGCATGCCTGTTTTCTCATTATGTGGTGCTGTTAATTGCTTTATGACTTTGTAATCAGTCGGTTAATTAATCCCCAGTGTGATCTCCAAGTCCTGCTTAGACTTGCGTAGTTATATTCAACTGTTGGGTAGACACACACACACACACACACACACACACACACACACACACACACACACACACACACACATCCACTTTTGTAGTTGTTGTAGCAAACGGTCAAAGAGCCAAGATCAGATTACTTTTCCCATTACTTCCTGTTTCAACAGTGCTTCCTTTTCCTGCGGACACTTTTTGTCTCACTGCATATATTAAACAGTATGCAGCACAGTTGTATGTTACACTGAAGTCACATGACCCTAATCAATTGCATGTTTAATCTAGCGAGTGGCATCTTGAAACGAGTCACTGAGATGTTCTGAATCGCAGCTGATTTTAGTAACACTATAAATTGAAGGTCAAGTGAAACACACTGCATTGTGGGATACAGTATTCAGTGCAGCGTGCTTTCTGTAAGTCATGCAAACCGAACATCTACATAATGTTCATACTATACAGACTTGAGTAGTGTTGTACAGAATAATGCCTTATTTTTCCTCCTTCTCTAGGGCTGCAAGTAAATAATAAAAACATGAATAAAAATGGAATGGTTTAAAAACTAGTGTAGTTTTCTCACTGATACAAACTGGTCTTGGACATGAATAAATAATATTAATAAAATACGTTTCTGGGTCTTTCATGCACATAGTACACTTTTTTTCAAATGTGTTAATGCCCCCAATGACATCCTATATGAAATGTGTTGCTGGCTGGTGTGACTCCAGAAGTGTCATTACAGTCATGGTAGTTTCACCTTTCCTTCCTCAGTGTGACAGTGAGCCGTGTCTCACTGTGCTTTCTCTGCTGTCAGAATGCAACCTGTGGTGGTGGTCTCCTCTAAAGCGCACAGAGAGTGATGGGAGAGACGGCACTATGAGAGAGAGAGAGAGAGAGAGAGAGAGAGAGAGAGAGAGAGAGAGAGAGAGAGAGAGAGAGAGAGAGAGATAGATAGAGAGAGCGGGAGAGAGTGAGAGAGATAGAGAGAGAGAGAGAGGGAGAGAGAGAGAGAGAGAGAGATAGAGAGAGATAGAGCGAGAGATAGAGAGAGAGAGAGAGAGCGAGAGAGAGAGAGAGAGATAGAGAGAGAGAGAGAGAGAGAGAGAGAGAGAGAGAGAGAGAGAGAGAGAGAGAGAGAGAGAGAGATAGAGAGAGAGAGAGAGAGAGACACAGAAAGCAGCAATACCAGATGTGGTGCTAGATTCAGACACATGGGAATACGACTTAGAATTACAATTAGGCGACCGAGTTGTCTGAGCAACAACAAACAGTTAATTCTAGGCCTGCATGCTTAGAAAAGAAATGTGCAGTTATTTCGATAAATATCATCAGTGTCGGGGGAAAGTTACTTTTAAACGTAATGCGTTACAATATTGCGTTACTCCCTAAAAAAGTAACTAATTATGTTACTTAGTTACTTTTTATGGAAAGTAATGTGTTACATTACTTTTGCATTACTTTTTAAATATGAGCAGGGCTTGATTGTTTGTTTTTAATATAAGAAGTTATATTATAGCAAATGTAAAAGCCTTTCACATTAAAAAGTGTAATGAATAAACCTCAGACTGAAGGACGAGTAAATCACGTCTGTACAGAAGAACACAGGAGAAGTTCAACACTCTTCAGCAATTAAAAAGCAATCAAGCACAATTGTTAATGTAAAATAATTTTTGCTTATTAGTATGATTTAACTGATCATCAAAGGTCAGCAGCAAACACATCGGTTAATAAAATGAGATTAGATATATTTGTGTTTTTTAACATATTTAATTATTGCAGGCTTGTGTCATATTCTGAGTTTTAATTCATTTTGATGAATACTGAATCTGTTTTTTTGCGAGTGGGATGAATTAATACACATTCATATTTAGTCTGCTACAGTAAGATCATGTTCACACGGCGCACTGTCATCAATAAATGGAAAAATGTAACTCAGATATTTTCTAGTAAATTAAAAAGTAATGCGTTACTTTACTAGTTACTTGAAAAAAGTAATATAATTACGTAACTCGCGTTACTTGTAATGCGTTACCCCCCCGACACTGAATATCATAATATTATAAAATGATAAACATTTAAAGTGTTTAATTTCTATACCATTAAGCTAAATAAATGACTGTTTTCAGACAGGTTTCCTGAACTCTACAACTGGTCATTACACTCCATATTAATAATTGGGACTGAAGAAAGCATTCACATTATTAAATACACACTTCAGGGTTTAGCATTTAAATGACTGACATTTAGATATCACGGTTAAAGAACAAAACAGCCTAAAATCGAATTAAAACAACAGCTCTGATGTGAAGTTTGTCTGCTAACAGAGAGTCACTCTTCATGAGCGTTCCCACTCGAGCCCAAACCAGAGTCACACCTCTTTCAGAGTCCGTTCTCTCTCAAAGTAGCTCTCTTTTAGTTGTGCTAAAGCCATCTTCAGTCTAGAAACCAGTGTGCAATAAATCGTGTTGATGTCTGAATGGTGTTGAGCAAAGGTCACTGATTCAATTCCATCTCGAGTTCACACTTATTTCTCCAGACATCATTATAGACTTGTACTGGCAATGATTTACTTCTCATTTATTGAATGGGAAACATGATCAATTTGCTATTTTAGGGAAATGGCTTGATATTTGTAGCAAATAAAAAGGCAGAGAGATGCCGGGAACATTGTCGTAATGGTTTTTCTTGCGCTGATAATCAGGAAACAGTCTCAACACGTGCACGTGCACGTGCACGCACGGGACCTGTATTTGTGTCTACAAAAAACCTTTTCCATTCTGAACGCTCACGGATCACAAGCTCAACAGAAAGCGAATGTTCCTGAGACCGAAGATCACTGCAGCTCTTGTTACATTTCATTATGACAGAGATTACATTTCCATGACATCGGTAGGAACTGAATCCAGTTTTCTCAAATCACAAATGAGATCATCTTAATATCTCAAATGTTTCTCCAACACAGCAATATGATTAAATAGAGAGCAAACGCTTCAGTCTAAGAGCTTCTTAGATGTTTCTCCTGACAAATAGCCCACAGTAATCCCACAAGCCTCAGCTAGAGTTTCAACATTTCAATCTGTGCTCAGATTAACCAACCAAAAAATTATAAATATGATAATACAGCTTTAATATTAGAACCATGTCTCTTTAGGTTGACTCCCTAGTTGCGTGATATCTTATTATTAGACTATGTATATAATGATTCATGTTAAATGGAAAGCCTTTTTGCAGTGATAATATTCTTTAAATCACCAATACGCTTTAGAAAATGTTAATTGCAACTGGCACTCAGACTGTGAATTCGCATGATATAAACTATTCACTAAATATAATGAACTATATAAATGTCCTTAAGCGGTGACTCAATTATGCTGCTTTACTAGACTATACTATGATTAAATGCATTTGAACAGAAGTCAATGCTAATTGAACTTTTCCAGTGGCACAATGGTAATCCCAGTATGCAATTTTTTATTAAATTGTGATTTCATGGAAAAACAAAACTGACAAAAAAGCTGGACATTGCTTATAACTTGCAGAAAGCAGAACAAAGCTTCTGATTTCAGGACCGTCTCTCAAAATGCGTGATGTGTGGTCACCCCTTGTCTCCGAGTAAGCATTATTAACTGGATATTTTTGCTGAAGTTTCATGAAAAACACCCCAGTAAATCTACTGCTTCCTTTGAGATGAATAGGAAAGCTGACGGATAACATTCCTTTCCAAGTATTCAGGTTGAAACTGGAGAATTGGGACGGATCCGAGCAATAGTTTGTAACACTGTTAAGGCCTGAGGGGCGTTTGCTGAACACGGGTGTGTTGGAGACACACTTAATCATGAGCTCAACACACACACAGACACGAGGCTGGGAGCTTCAGCGAGGCTTTAAGTGGAAAGAATCGGTGTGTTTGGCTTGTGCACGGACACATACAGGTGACGATGTTCGTTCAGCAAGTTACGCCTCATCTATGTAAGCCTTTTCAAAATGCATACCAAGATAAACTACGCTGCCAAACATAATAATATTGATAAATGTCAAATATGCACATGACAGACAACATGGCTTAGCAGGAAACTAACCGACAGAGAGAAAGAGAGAGAATATGAATTTAAACAGAGCACTCGGGCAGACTGGCACCAATCTAAATGTAATTGTGTAAATCCACCGGTTCCACTCAGTTTTCCCTGTCCGAGGTGAGATAAGCGTGTGATTGGCTAGAGGGAGATGAAAAAAGCCAGCCAGCACTCCATCTAAAGCAAACCTGGAAAATGTATTTTGCCAAAATAAAAAAAAATATGAAAGTTCAAATGCAATTGATGGAGGAGAGGAGCTCCTGTTTGAATTTCAATCAGAGAGCGAGCGAGTGTGCCGCCACTGGGGACACGAAGCATCTCTCCGTAATGAAACCATGCATACACTCCTCTCTTTCCTCTCTCCGGAAGACACTCATCGCTCCGTGCCTCCTCATATATCTGTCCTCACCGAGTCTTGCCACGTTTAATACGGGAGCCATGGAAACCCGTGGAGAGAATCGCATCACAGCGCTCAAATGAAGGCGCGAGGCCCTTATATGCGAGTGTTTGCTCTTGTGTGCTTTCAATTTTATAAGGGCGGTGGTATACAGCGCATGGTTTGAGTCATGATTAACATATAAACACCACACACACACACACACACACAGACACAGTGAGTGGCATCAATGATAGCTGCTCTGCACGCTCCCTTGTTTACTTTATTTTCCAATTATGTTTCTGAAGAAGCTCCAGGCAATTATTTAAGTGCAAATACAGCACACTGAGAGGGAAAAAACTAAGAAAATACTTTCAATGGAGGTGTGCTGCAGCTGGACCAGGAAGACCCTTGTTTCGATGGCGCTTGTGAATCGTTATGAGACTGTGACTGAACCCGAACCTCCATCTGCTCCGGGGGAGCCCAAAGTCTGCATTTTGGCCCTTTTGTGTGTATTTGCATGATCAAAGCAGGGCCGTCTATAGCTGACGCGGGGCCCAGTGCGAGGTAGGGAGCGGGGCCCCCCTCGGTCCATTCACGATCGAGTTTTGGGGGGTGGGGGGTTGCGCCGCCCAAAGGACATCCCTGGTTCAGAGTATGAGTGTATACATGAAATAACACCAAACTAGGCTTGCCGCGATAGACGGTGATGACGGTTATACCGGTGTTAAGCCGCAACACCGTTACGTCACTTGCCCACCGCGGCACCGTTCCTCACCGTCGTTTAGATTTTTTTATAGTAATAAAAATAATTTAGTTCAGTTAGAGGACACTACAATTAAAACTGAACACTGCTGTTCAACGCAACGCACCGAACGAACGAGAGACTTACATCACAGCAGTCTAGGTCTGCATTGCCGGCTGTCCCGACCAGATTTCTTACACCGCGGGATTAATTTCCCGAATAAAACGTGGTAACGGTCGGTAAGTCTGGTGCAATTTGAACGGGAGCGGGTGGTCTAACAATATCCCGTTCTCAGACGTTCTTTCAGAACAGTTTATCTGTGCTTTATTCTTATCGAGCTCCGGTACAGCCTGCACTCGGACCGTTATGCACGCGCTGCATGACATGTATGAACCAGTGCTTCGTTTTATTGTCTGTGCACAGCATGTGTAACGATGCTCAGAGCAGGCGAGCAGATATAATATACGGCTCTCAGAGAGAACAGGCAGGTTGTGATGAGTGACGGAGCAGAATAAAGATGGAGCAAAGAGGGAATGCGATGGACGTTCAACTCGTCTTTCCTTTTTTCTTTTTTTGTATTATGCTTATTCTATCATTTTAAATGACCGACTGTGTCGAATTTATTTATTTTTCTCTGCTGTGCTTTTCACTGTGTTAACAGCAAGATGTTAAATTAATTTAGTGTTTTGACAAGACTAATAAAATAGCTATTAGGCTAAACCTACATGTTTTTCCTATTGTGTTGTAGGCTGAATGTTAGCATAAACAAATTATATCCTGACAAAACTAATAAAAATAAGGATCACAATTTTTGTATAACTTTGTTTCTCTCTGTGACACTTTATTCCGTGTTGGCAGCAAAATGTTATTTACAATTTTCAGTCAATAAATACGACGAATAAAATAAATATAATTTTGTGCGGACTACACTTTTATGTGTTAGCCTATCTCTCTTTCTTTAATCAGAAATGTGAAGAAACAGTGAATATATCGCGGGAGCGGGTGTGTGCGGAATAAAACCTTAAACAGTCCCGCGCAGATCTCTACATCACAGATCAGATTTCATTTATCACGTAAAGAGAGATGACAGACAAGAAGAGTGAGGTGACACAGACAAGAAGAGTGAGGTGACACAGACAAGAAGAGTGAGGTGACACAGACAAGAATAGTGAGGTGACACAGACAAGAAGAGTGAGGTGACACAGACAAGAATAGTGAGGTGACACAGACGAGAAGAGTGAGGTGACACAGACAAGAAGAGTGAGGTGACACAGACAAGAATAGTGAGGTGACACAGACGAGAAGAGTGAGGTGTCACAGACAAGAAGAGTGAGGTGACACAGACAAGAAGAGTGAGGTGACACAGACAAGAAGAGTGAGGACAAGAAGAGTGAGGTGACACAGACAAGAAGAGTGAGGTGACACTGACGAGAAGAGTGAGGTGTCACAGACAAGAAGAGTGAGGTGACACAGACAAGAAGAGTGAGGTGACACAGACAAGAAGAGTGAGGTGACACAGACAAGAAGAGTGAGGTGACACTGATGAGAAGAGTGAGGTGTCACAGACAAGAAGAGTGAGGTGACACAGACAAGAAGAGTGAGGTGACACAGACAAGAAGAGTGAGGTGACACAGACAAGAAGAGTGAGGACAAGAAGAGTGAGGTGACACAGACAAGAAGAGTGAGGTGACACTGACGAGAAGAGTGAGGTGACACAGACAAGACGATTCGGAAGAGTTTCGAAACCAAATTTAAAAGCGTCCGTTTAAAGCCGGTTGACTTCTGAGTCTGACATTAATCTAATTTAGGGAGAAAACTCACCGAGATCTACCAAGTGAAAAGTAAATAAATGATAAAATACATATTAAATCAAATAAATAATTAAAAAGGCTTGTTGGGATGTATCTTTATATTGCATTAATTTAATAATAAAAGTATTATTCACTACACCATCATTAGTTCCTCTGTAAGAACAAGCTGTTTGGAGCGCCTGGTGCCCGTATGAACACCACTCACTGATCCTCACAAACTTCTCCAACACACGCCAGCATCCGTTATAAAACACTCGCTGTATTCAAGCAGAAATATGAGTGAACCGAGAGCGCGCATACACGGTTCGTTTGCGCATCATTTATAACAGACATAACGCACTTTAGGCTAGTAGTGTGACACTGGCTTCTTTTATCCAGCGAGAGCTGTAGTTTGCTCATACAGCGTTTTTGAGCCACTGTTCATTCTGTATTCACAGCGCGATGAGAAACATGTGCTTCTCCGAAACACAGAATATGTAGAGAGGTGGTACTGTTATTTATGTATAGGCTATCTATTTTTGTACATGACTTAACATGCGAGTCATAATATTAGTGAATATATTATATTGTAGTTTTATCTCTCGGTGATACCGTTATAACCGGTGTGACTTCAGGTCGATAAACCGGTGGGAAAATTTCCTCACCGTCACAGCCCTACACCAAACTAGGCAAAATGTACCTCCTGTATTTACACTGCACGTGATTGTTCACTTAACAATGAATAGCTTAGGTCCCTTGCCTCTGTAACCTTTGACTTTCTCAGCTGGGCTTTAAAAGACACTAGTACTCAGTAATATCATCGATTGGACTGTACTGACTCAATCAGATGAGAACACAGTCTCAACTAACATTAGCACTGTTATTAAACCGAACTGAATCAACATTCAACTCAACTGAGTCTTCTGTAGAGCTTCTTACAAGCTGAAACTATTCGTGTTTATTACCACAAAACTGCTTTGAATCTGTAGTGCATAAAGCGTTAAATAAAGAAATATGATTAGACTTGACTCTGGCTTTCACTGAAAGAGTTAAATCATACAGGTTTGAAAGAAATGAAATGTTCCTTTTGGCGTGAATTATCCCTTTAAGGGCTGTTTGCACTGACAGCAGTTTGCAGACAAAGCAATTGGAAGTCTTTCCTTTTCAGGCAGCATTGGCAATTAATCAGATATCAAGCAATAAGCGATAAATTAAGCGATAAATATTTTTCCTATTTTTCCCAAACTTCAGAGGGGTAAGGCCCCTCAAAAACAACCTGACCTTTTTGTTAAAAAATATATAGCACAAAATTATCAACATTTATTAACCAGTTTGTAAGAATTTCATGTGAATTAATTATGAAAACTACCTTAAAATGTAATATTTTTATATTCTGGTGAAAGAAAGATGATGTAAACATTCTTTAGATGTAACAGAAGCTACTGTACATAGTTCTATTGCAATGAAATACATGACTGTTAAAAAAAATAAAAGCTCAAAAATAGCATTTGTGTAATAAGGAGGGGAGGGGGGTCACATTTTAGAACAATTAGAATATTTTAATTATTTAAATATTTTGATTTAGCCTGCAATACCACTAGGGCCCACCAGGGAAGCACTGCCTCGAGACATCGAGATCCCTGAGCATCCCACTTGAATCACACAAAACTGCATTTGTACTGGACATGACCCCAAAAGCAGCGGTGGAAAGTGAGGGCTAACTGACCTGCACACTTGGTTCTGGTGATGAGAGCCGGCCCGGCCTGTCCGGTTCCCCCCTCTCCTGGTCGGGTCAGCAGCACTCGGATCTCATACTCCGTGTCAGGATCCAGGTGCCACAGCTTGTAATTGGGTGAGTTGACGGCATGGGTCTCTGTCCAGCTCCCAGATATCATCCTGTACTCCACCTCCTTCAGGACGATGGGGCCGTCCCCGAATATAGAGTTAGCGTTTAGCTGGATTAGCAGGTATGTGGGCCCGACGCCCAGCAGCTGAGGCGGAGCGATGGGTCTCGGGGGCTCTGGAGGAATAAAGACACATCTCATCAAACTGTTGCATAAAGACCAAGCTTAACATGATCAGTTTATTGATATTATCTCAAAATTGAACTCAAAGTAGAATCCAAAAGTAGATCTAATTAGTTCAATTACATTAATAGCTGCATGCAAGAGTCATATTTAAGACATTGCATTGAGGGTAATGCATTACAAGTAACATGAGTTACATAGATTACTTTTTCCATGTAATCAGTAAATCAAAATATAAGTGAAAATACATTGTATGGGTCAAAATTATAGATTTTTATTTTACACCAAAACTCATTTGGATATTAAGATCATGCTCCATGAAGATATTTCCTACTGTAAATATATCAAAACTTAATTTTTGATTAGTAATATGCATTGTTAAGAACATCATTTGAACAACTTTAAAGATGATTTTCTCAATATTTAGATTTTTTTTGCACCCTCAGATTCCAGATTTACAAATATTGTCCAAACCATACATCAATGGAAATATTATTTATTCAGTTTTTCGTATTATGTATTTCGAAAAATTGACCCTGGTTTTGTGGTCCAGGTTCACATTTCATTATCTTTATATTTACCGTTCTTGCTCTGAACGGGGCTTAAGGTTTATTCATTTCAGTTTTGGTGTGGAAGTGCCTTTACAGTTGCCAAAAATATAACTTCTGGGGATTTTGTAATTAAATAAACAATAAGCAAGTCCAGCCCAGGTGACAAAAAGTAATGCAAAAGTAAAACACTGCATCAAAAGTAACCAAGTAACACAATTAGTAACTTTTAATGGAGTAACACAATATTGTAATGCATTGCTTTTAAATGTAACTTCCCCTAAAACTGCTTACATTGAGTTTGTATTTTCCACATTCTCTCTGAGCATTACACAATACTTTTAATACTCTGTGTAAATCATGTTATGATTGGCCAACCTCTTTGCGTGTGACTGTGCAATATTGCTGCTGAATATTAATTAGGTGTTGTTATTTAAATATGGGTGGTCACATGCTATTGAGCTTATAGTTTCTGAAAGAGTTGCCACCCCCTCCCCCAGTTTATTTCATTTGAAAAAAAAGTTCTGCTTTCCATTAAATGAACCCTTAAGAAATTTAGCACCGTATTTGCATTTGAACACATTTATAATTAACGTTCACTGTAAGCACAATCAAAAAGACAATCGTAACGATACCGCAGATGCACATGCAAATGAGCTCTACCACTGTTCCTGTGGCTCAGTGGTAGAGCATCGCGTTAGCAGTGCAAAGGTTGTGGGTTCGATTAAAAATGCATAGCCTGAATGCAATTGTAAGTCGCTTTGGATAAAAGCGTCTGATAAATGTAAATGCAAATGGAGGCGCTATTACAACGCACCAGACAATCCAGATGGTCCTTTAGTGTGTGTTAGGTGTGTGTGTGTGTGTGTGTTTTCCGATTCTCTTGGCTAGACAGACAAGCAGAGAGACATCTCATCCACACATAAAACAAGTTAGTCATCTATTTTTTAACACGAGGGGAAACACAGAGAGCATGATGGTGTTTTTCTGTGTGAGATCTTCACATGTCTGCTGATGAAGCGCCGCTCACTTCAGAACAGCATCAGTACAGGAGTCCTGAAGAACACGCTGACACTGGCTTTGGTGGCACATAAACGCTCCATAGCGCCGATACCTAATGAGTTCCTCATCAGCAACACATTCATCTTGATGCGGCGTTTAAAGCTGCGAGACCGTCCACCAGCGCGACAGACAGCTCAAGCTGAGACGATCACGGTCTCTTTCCACCACAGATGGCTCCTGAACTCTACATTTGTTTCAGCTAATTAAGCAGCCCACATGAAGCACAGCAATAACACAAACCATCACGCCAATCACACGCCTGTTGCTCATTCCTGCATGTCCAGAAATGCCTATATGATGCACGATGAGCAGATGCGATTCTGTGCTTCAGTATAAACCGGTCACGGACAGGACCTGCTGTGCTCTTAAGAACTGAATGAAGAGTTGGCTGTTGCATTGTATAACATAATCTATTCACAAAGAAATTAATACAATTCTATTCAGCAAGGATGCATTAAACTGATCTGAAGTGCTTGTGAAGACATTTATAATGTTACAAACGTTTTTGCACTTTCTATTCATTGTGCATCCTGAAAAATGAAATTTTTCCACATAAATATTGGGCAGCACAACTGTTGATAATAATCAGAAATGTTTCTTGAGAAGCAGATCTGCATGAATATTGGAGAGATGATTATATTGTGATTATTTGAGTTATAAGTTACATATCGCTCGCAGCGCTTATTTAAAAATGCATCACATTGAATTGTATCAGTATAATCAGCAGCTGCAGAATCTTGTTTAATTCTCTGAATAAATCTGTCGTTGCTCGGAGTGTGAACTGTTTGCGTTCCTGTAAATGAGCGACCTGTGTAATGCGGTTTAAGTCTTAATGGAATAAAGGAATGGAAAGAAGGAACCAGAGTTAATTGATTTACTGTGTGTTCCTGCCGGAGGAGGTGCTAGTATCCCTGTGCAATCAAAGCCCGAGGATTTTAATACTGTAATCTGATTCCTGTGTGTGTGTGACACCACTAACAGCAACACTGCAAAATTACATTTCACCAAATAATCCAATCACAACAGCACTAATGCACAAAAGCACTGCCCTGGCAGAGGCAAACACACACGCACACACACGCACCCACCCACCCACACACACACGCACGCACACACACGCGCGCACGCACACACACACACAGGCACACACCCACACACCCACTCACACACACACGCACGCACGCGCGCACGCACACGCACCCACCCTACCACACACACACGCACGCACAAGCACACACACACGCGCGCGCGCATGCACACACACACACAGGCACACACCCACACACCCACTCACACACACACACGCATGCACGCACGCGCGCACACACACGCACACACCCACACACCCACTCACACACACACACACACACACACACACACACGCACGCACATACACACAAACCCACACACAAATACACACACACACACACGCACGCACCCACACACATGCACCCACACACACACACACACACACACACACACACACACACACACACACACACACGCACACACACACCCACACACACACACACACCCACATACCCACTCACACACACACACACACACACACACACACACACACACACACGCATGCACACGCACGCACACACAACACACACAACCCACACACACACACAAATACACACACACATGCACACACACGCACGCACACGCACACACACCCACGCACACACACACACACACACCCACACTCACACAAATACACACACACACGCACACACACACACACACACAGACACACACACTAATACACACACACGCCACACGCGCACGCACGTACACACGAACGTGCACACACACACGCTCTCAAACACACACACACACACACACACACACACACACACACAACAGATCTTTCTTATTGTCTTGTCTCGTGTGATGACATCATCACCTCTGTAAATGTATTATTTTAAATGTGACATTTACCGGAGGGAGCTGGTTTTGTCAATCACTCACTGACATCTAACACTTTACCCTTTCACGCCGGTTATTACAGCGTCTGGGTGAAGCGCCAAACCTGTCAACAACACGTCCGGGTCATATTCACCCCGAAATCAAAAGAATGAAATCAGGACATTTGTTTTATTTCTAAACAGGGAATGTTTTTATCGAATGCAGACGCTTGTTGTTCCCAGTCCAGTTGAGTCACTCAATCTGTTGTCTTGGACATGGACGATACGCTCCTTCTATGTGATGTAAAAGATGCTGTTTATTACCATGTCCATCAACAGAGCACATAAAACATCTGCCTTTTACCACTAATGAAGTGGCTCCGGGAACAAAGTCGCATTAAACATGCATTAATGTGTACGACTGCGCTTGTTTGCTGGGTTCCTCAGAAACGGGGCTTTTTAAGAAGAGCAAAGAGCCCCATTCATTTGTGCTTGAACCTGCAGACGAACGACATTCATCTCATTTCATTAGAGCCGGTGACATCCGCTCTCAAACATGAGCAGAGGGCTTTTAGTGCACTTGTGTCTAAATTGGCGAGCAGTGTTTGTACATTAGCTGAGAGCGTCTGTGAGATTTGTTTGATGCTTCTGTGAATCAGGGTTATTAAACCGTCACTACTAGTTTTAGATCATATGCAATATGTTTAGAACTGATATCGTTTTATTGTGTTTCAGAAAGTCAGTAGCAACCAAACAAGCCTTTTCAGTGTAGTTTACTCAACAATGAAAATTCACCCTCAGGTCATCCCAGATGAGTTTGTTTCTTCATCAGATTTGGAGAAATGTCTCAGTAATGGATGAATGGGTGCCGTCAGAATGAGATAAAAACATCACAATAATCCACAGTCCATCAGTTAACATCTGGAGAAGACAAACGCTCAAACAAGTCCAGCATTAAGATGTTTAAACTCCAAAGTGTTGCTTCCAGCTAAAATATGAGTTCATAATCCATAACAACACTTCTTACATTGAAAACGTGGTCTGATCTGAATCAGGAGAGAAATCAAGCGCCATTTCAGAACAAATATTTGGCTGGATTTTGATGTGACAGTGTGGATTATTGTGATGTTTGTATCAGACTCGCGTTCTGACGGCACCCATTCACTGCAGAGCATTCATTACTGAGACATGTCTCCAAATCTGAGGTAGAAACACTCATCTGGGATGACCTGAGAGTGACTGTTTTGGGTGATTACTCCTTTAAAAGTATGAAATGCGACACAAAAGGAACAATTTTGAACTTTTCTATTCATCTATACAGCTCAAAATGCACCATGAAAAGATCATAACAATGGTCATTATCATTATCACTGAATAATGACTTGGCTAGTTCACCCAAAAATGCTCAGCAGGTGACTTTCTTTCTATGGAAGTCAATGGTGACAAGTGTATGGTCTTGAAAATACCTTCTTTTAGTTTGCAAAGAAGAACGTCATACAGGTTTGGAACCGCATGAAGGAGAGTAAATGATGACAGAGGATCATGTTAGAGTGAAATATCCTTTTTAATGTCAGTCTGTTTCTCACACAGAGCATCATAACACTTCAGAGGACTTGTAATACAGTGCATATGTATATGATGCTGGTATGGTGCGCTTTGTCCTTTTGTTAGTTGTCCACACATTTAAGTCAACTCATTTTAGTGTTGCATTTTACTTACATCATTTATTAATAGGCACAAAAAAAAACTATTTTTAATTTAGCTGGTTAAGAATAATGTCACCGAATGAAATCCAGCACGGTGAGCGTGAATCTGTTTTTGTCAGGTGTCACTGGCTGTTTCATGCGGGCCATCCATCATGTGTGTCTGACATTAGTGAATGATAGTGATGTGCCCTGCTGTTACCCTTCCTTAAGCCCCGAGACGGGACGTCTGTCTTTCCCTCTCAGGCACGCGCACGCACAGATACAGACACGCACACACACACACACACACACACACACACACACAGATACAGACACACACGCATGTACGCACGCACACGCACAAACACACACACACACACACACACAGATACAGACACACACGCATGTACGCACGCACACGCACACACACACACACACACACACACACAGATACAGACACACACGCATGTACGCACGCACACGCACACACACACACACACACACACAG
>QVTF01020377.1:5000-22500 GCA_003573665.1 Oxygymnocypris stewartii | reverse complement strand
TAAAGACCGATTTTATTCAAAGATCCTCATCAATAGTGACATTAAAACACATTTGGGGCTTAACATTAAGAAACATGCATTGTGCACAAGTAGTACTCCAAATAAAGTGTAATTATTATATTTATATCAGTAAGTCTCAAGCGAGACGTCAGTAAATATGTTAATAGGTTTGAACTATATTTAGTATGAAATAAATGCATTTTAAATATATAACTTTTTTACTAAGGTATTTATATTAAAAACCTGGAGTAATGATGCTGAAAATTCATCTTTGATCACAGAAATAAATGACAGTTTATAATATACTAACATAGAAAACAGCTATTTTATATTATAATAATATTTCACAATGTTTTTAATGAGAATTTAGTTTGAAAATAAAAACTGAACAGCTCAATAAAGGGGCACAATTCAGCTTTGTGAGCATTAATGAGTATTTTTTTGGCTAAATGTGTGCTTTAGACCCAGCGTGGCAGTATTTGGTGACACTGGATGAATCATTGATGCGTATCCCCGACAGGGAGCCGATGCGTGTGACGTTAATGAAAAGCAGCTCTGTTCAGTTCTCCTTTCTCTCTGAGTTGTGGCTCTTTTGGGTTGTTTGCATTTGTTGTGTGTGCTCATCATCAGCCGATCGCACTTCATCAAACTTTAACGATGGCCTCGTTTCAACTCCTGATCTCTGGCTGTCTCTCCAGGCGTATTTACCACCAATCAGTCGGCGTGTTTACGACGGAGAGCCATGCACGCACGGCAGGGTGACAGCCTGTCATCTAGTCATTAGAAAATCACAAGCAGCAAACACTCATCGTCTCCATATCTCTCCGACACAAACACACCTGCATCTGAGAGAAATCTGTGGAGGTGTGCTGAACCGTGACTCCACCACTTCTGGATTTGGCTTCATGGTTATTTGAGGATTAAACAAATGTCTTCAAATCAGTCATTTACAGGGACTCCCAAACATTCACGTCAGCCGAAGTCCTCGCCAGAAGTGAAATATTTACTTGAAGTCACCCTGAGGTTGAAGTTAATATTTGTTCAGACATCTGTGATGTTGGTTAACGGTCACATGACATAAACCGATAAAATACAAAATATTTTGATTGTTTGTGTAATTTATGTTTATAAATGTGTTTATATAGGCTGCACAATATTGTGATTACTTTGTCATGCACTGCAATAACTGATATGACATTAATTTTTAATCTCATGTTGCTAATGGAAATAGATTTAAGGGTGTTCATACTCGTAGTGAACACGTTACAATACAAATGTCTTCAATTATTTACTTCAAATGCCTGCAAAAATGCTGGAAATTAAGTGAATGCTAAAGTGAAACAAGCACATGTTGTGCTCCCAGATGAATATGAAATATTATCATAATATCAGCGTTTACTGTGCTGCTCTGAAAATACACTTTTATAAATGAACACAGTGCCACTCTTCACTCTGAAACATGCGATACAGCAAACACACGGTATACTTACTGTATATAGATTTGATGCCTGCAGTTTGATTTAATACAGTACTTGTCAGAAGTTTGGAAACATTAAATGAGTGGAAGTCGTGCTGAAGTACAACTGAAGATATACTGAAGTATATTTGATTGTGCTGAAGTGGAACCGATATTATTCAAAGATCCTCATCAATAGTGGCATTAAAACAGATTTTAGGTTTAAAGGGGCGGCTGACTGTGTTTTTCTAGGCTTGATTGTGTTTATGGGATGCAGTCTAACATGTGTTAATGCTTCGTTTGAAATAAAAACACATTATTTTTCACATAATTTACCTTTACTCCACACCGCTCTGTCCCATCTGTGATAAACGCGCTGCTTTTATGAAGCTCCTCCCTCAGAAATAAACAACGGGCTCTGATTGGTTATCTGATCCAGTGTGTTGTGATTGGCTAAACCGTCTCTAGTGTGCATCTAAACGTCCCGCCCCTTTTCAGCGGCATGTGCTCCGGTTGTATTTTAAACAATAGCGTCATCTATATTTCTTATCAATCTGAGGTCCTGCTTTATATTAAGTGGCCTTAACTACTATGTACTTACATTGAAATTAATAATTTGATACAATGCACTTATTGTTTTTACATTGTAAAACATATGTAATTAATTTCTGTAATTACATTTATAATTACACATCCCTTGCAGCTTAATCAACCCTTAAACCACTTAACCTGTCCTTAACCTTACCCGCCTCAATAGCAGCAAAAGTGTTTGACAATACGACCACATGTTTAGATGCATAGAAGTTAACGCCACCGAATATAAAGTGTGACCCGATTGAGACGCAGAGGATATTAGTGCCGAGGATCCGCAGAACCTGTGCAAGCACGGCTCTTAATGGTATGTTTGTTTGTTGTTGTCTGGTACTTTTAGACGCGCTGTAATTTGTAAATGCTACTAGCTTCTAACACACGGTTTTATCCTGAATAAACGATACTGAAGACTGCAGCATTGATGCTGAAAATTCAGCTGTGCATCACAGGAATAAATTACATTTTACAGTATATTCAAATAGAAAGCAGCTCTTTTGAATTGTAATAATATCACAGTCCTCAGTGGACCGGTGACATCAGGCTGCAAAACCACAAGATTTCAGTTCTAACTGGAGGCTTGAAGAGCGAGCTTGCGGTGGTCCATTAGATGTCCAATAAAAACAGGACTGTTTGCGTTCGAACCGGTTTCACAGCACACGTCTTGTCGATTCAGTTTATTCTCTACACGCGAGAGAGGGCTAATGTCATTACTGCAAACCCTGCCCGCAATTGTGTTCTGTTGTGTTTTTTCTTCCCAGAGCTGGGGGGAAACGCGGATCGATACTTCTCCAGCGTAAGAATCCGCCACTGAAATTTTCATTTGTTACAAAGCAGCCGGGAGGGCCCGCTGTCATCCCGCATTAGGGAGAGCGGGAGCTAATAAAGCACTAGCCCGGGGTCACGCGCGACAACTCCGTGCCAGCTCCCATTAGCGCACGCACAAATCCATGGCCCAAAACTTTCGGCTGAAATCACCATCTTTGGTCTCCTTGTAGCGGGGTGTCAGCTGGGGAAGTGTGGTGGAGATATCTGAGCTGTCAGTGTGGCTGATACTCCGCTGGCCCGTATGCCCTCCGGCCGCCGCTAACCATTGCACTCCTCTCAGAGTCGCATCTGTGCAAACTTCACAACACTCTCCGGACCCGAAAACACCCAATGAGATTCCTTTGCATAAATGGGTGGTGCATGGAAATACATGCTAATTCCAATATGAATACATTTGTAATGTTTAGCGGTGTTTAACTAAGCAGATGGTCGCCGTAGCCATGGAGAAGATCACAGAGCTTTGGGTGATGAGTGCTTAAACAGGGTAGCCGATACCGATCCGATACCGATCCGATACCAAAAATTCTGAGTATCTGTCGATATCGATCCGATACCAGCACAGTTTTTTAAATCAGTGTATAATTTCTATATCTCAGTGTGTGTTGACCTGCTCATCACTCTTTTGTGTTTTACACACAATCTACTAAATATAGACAACTTTACTGTAAAGAAAAACTACAAATGAATGGTAATCTATGACAAAAATACTTTTATAAACTACGTTAGTGGATAATTCAGGAGCAAAAGTTACTCTAGAAAAATCATGAGTGCACAATAATTGTATAAAATCTAAAATTAGTGAAAACAAATTATTGGGGAATAAAGAAAAGTGAATAAGTGTAGGACTAAATCTGGTAAAAAATTATATATTGAAATGAAAATACATTCATGGAAAACAAGTAATACAGTGCACGAAAACTTTATGCTGTTTTATGTGTTTGTGGGGCTTAACAATAACACAATATTAGCTATACAGAATATCGGATTCGGATCTGTCTCGTCAGACCGATAACCCGATCCAGCAGAAACTGCCAGTATCGAAGCGATACCGATCCCGAATATCGGATCGGCGCACCCCTACTTTATACACTATATATAATAACAAACACGCCTTCCGTAGCCTTTGATAACACAATATTGAGTATTAAGAAACTGCTAAATGAACAATAGGCACATATAATCTGATAACAGTACAATAAGATGGAATAAAACTGTAGAGCAGTCACCAAAAACGAACATCATGTCAATAGACTGGGATTTACTGACTTACTGGCCATGAATATTCATTTTTACTGGTCATGAAATTGCATGTGCATTATTTCATAAAAAAATGGCAGACCATATTAGGAAAATACAATATTTTGACTTTTTTTAATTATTATTTATTACATTTATATTATTACAATTCTAAAAATTCAAGAAATATCACTATAATATTACTAAACTGTAAAGCATTTCATTAATTTTCATTCTATTTTAGATAATAATAGTAATTAAATAGTAATATCTTTTTTTCCTGATCATTTGTAAAGAAGATAAAAATACTAATAAGATAAAGAGATAGATAAATAAAGATAGATAAAACATGCTAATAAGTTCATACAACCATTCAATATCTATTATTTCCTGAATATTACTGATCAAAAAGTAGGCTACTGTTCACATGCGTTTTACTACTATATAGTATAGTAATGTAGTAATAATTTTGTACTTTCTCCTGTTTTATTGTTGGTTTCCTCTTTTCTGATCATTTGTAAAGAGGATTAAAAAAACACACAAATAAGTTCAAACATCAATTAAATATCTACTAATTCTTGAATATTATGAAAATCTGTTTCGCCCCCTGGTGACGTCATAATATGCTAATTATATGAGTATATTTACACCCTACATAAACTTTTGGTCATGCCCAACATTTTTCTAATTTACAGTGAATCTCTATCTTTAACTCCTTTCAAGCCACAAGCTTTTAAATCTTGATTTAAAAATACAGCATTTTTTCCAAAAAACCCTGGCGCCTAAAGGGTTAAATAACAATAGTCCAATTTATGTATTCATTCATTCATTTGCTTGTTTATTTTTTTCAGAAAACCACTTTTCTCTTTTGTAGACAGCAGATTTATGAACTGGGAAAGATGTTTGGCATATAATGGCTCAACCATTCAGAGTCTGAACTACGCATTTTAATGTACAATAACAGCATACATAACAAATCAAGTCCTTACCTCTGACGATGAGTCCAGCGAAGTTGGAGACGCCGGATCCTCTCTCTGATTGGGTGACGCAGCGGTACAGGTCTTGGTCCTGACTGGTCACTTCTCTCATCCGGAAAGAGGCCGCAAACTTCCTATGATTGATGTTTTTCGTCTCCGCCACTGGAATGTCGTCTCCGTTACGCCGCTGTATGAGACAACACAAGAGATGAAGCGTTAAATATTTGCAGGTCTAACTGATGGAATCCAGTTTTCCATGTTTTGAGAAAACGAAATCTGCTGAATAGATATTTTCTGATCAGTGCTGTTCAGGTTTAGGAGGCAAAAAATGGAAACACAATCAGTGGAAAAGATCTGCGAGTGAGCTGCTTTTGAATGAGCATTGTGGTTAAATGAAGTCTGTCGTCATTATTAGCTATAGCTGAACAACAGTGATATATGATACAGTACTACTGCTTTCATAGCTGTGCTATACAGTAGTGCCTTTCACCTGGAAACTGAACATGAATTTATGAAATAATCCAAACACAGAGAAGGGCTGTGACTAGGGATGCACGATATATCGGTATCGGCCGGTAAATGCCCATTTTTCTGTTATCAGCCTGATAAGAAAAATTGTCCGATATCTTTAAGCCGATAAATAATGCATTATTTCCTTCAGAGACACTTCAGATGTGCGCTGTGATGGTTTTGAAATGCTTGAAATATGATTGAATCACTTTGAAAAGGACAATACACTTATCTGCGACATGTGCAGAGCAAGTCTGTCATAAAGGCTTCATACAATTATAATAATAACATTACTGTAAATGATGTCGTGTAATCTTTGTGCGCTGTGTTTTGTGCGTGCGTTGAGCTACACCTCCATGACAGTTAAGATCACTTGTGCATTTGCAGCCTTGTGCAATTGTACGTAGTAATATTGTGTTTATTTGATGTATATCTGCTTTATCTCATATAGAATGCGTTTGGTTAATTAATAGAGCGTTAATAGAGCGCTTCAGTTTGCCGGTGATCATCTTTAGCTCAAACAGCAGCGCACAACTAGCACTAGTGGCAGGGACGATATCGTCCGCTGGTGTGGATGCTAATATGGTTATCTCTACAGTCATCGTTCTTGGTGTGAGCGGGGCTTTAGGGTTGTTTCGTCGGGATCAGACGCTCGTGAGCGGTGAAGCTCCAGTAACATGCCTGAGTGACGCCGTGACGGACGGCGGTCAGTGTCACAGGCGATCTGTGTGAGTGATGTGTGAAGACCATCATTCATTAGCCTCTTTAACGCTGCCGTCTCCTATTAGTCAGAAAACACCTTGCTTTCTTCAGTTTTTCACCTCCTCGTGAATCACACTTTACTTCTCTCGTTCAGTCTCTGGCTCACTTTGTCTCCTCAGAAAGTGAAGGCCTCTTATTAGTTAATCAAACTCAAAGGTCAGGGCTTCACCGCTGACGCCCATATCATTAAGAGCAGGATTTTCCTGCGGGACGAAACGCGGTCTCTGTTTTAATGAAGCCAGCATCTCTCTCCAGCTGCTTGATTTGTAATTGTGGTATATATACCCGTTGACCAGGAATATGGGATATAGTTTCCAAAACTGATGCAATTCTTTGACAATTGTGAACAAACTTAAAACAGTGTAATTGTTTGCTCCTGCACTTAACATTCCCGGCCAATTAGGGTGACGCTCATCTCACAGCGAGCTCTGGTCGGATCTAAAGCGCGGCTCGGGTTAAAAACGCTCTCTGAGCTTTAGCTTAATGGTCCTCAACCCAGCTTTGGTTTTGATGGGTCACAGACAGCAGAGGGAAACAATACTTAATCAAACACTTGTGAAAATGAAGTGCATTAATTGTGCACTAAAAGCATATTTCAAATATTGTTGAACTGGACTTGCAAATAATAATTAAATAAAAGGCCTCTTAAATTACTTTAAGACAGACATTTTCACAATGTTTTTAACACACTTAAGAACACTTTTAAATTTGTATTTACATGCAAATACATTTTAAATCAAATGTTAATAATATGTTGATAACATACAAAGCAAATGTAAAGTACTTGATTTAACTGTTGTATTAGATTTAAGTTAATATATTTTAAATCCACGTAACTGCAACTTCATCATTACAAAAGTGTAATTAATTACACGTTTATTTAAATAAATTATATCCACATTTTCAATAGAAATTACATTAGTTACTTTAAACATATTTCAAAGACAACATTTAATATAAATGTAAGTATTTCTATAATATTTTCATTTAAATACATTGCACTCGGGACAAAAAAGAAGATACTTTGAAGAATGCAGGTAATCAAAAAGTTTATGGTTCCCATTGACTTCTATTGTATGGAGAGAAACAAAACACTAGGGAAGTCAGTGGTGACCAGATATTGTTTGGTAATCAATATTCTTCAAAATAACTTCTTGTGTGTTCAACAGAAGAAATAAACTAATGCCGGTTAGAAACTACTTCAGGGTGAGCAAGTATACCTTTTTTTAACAAGGCGAGTTATTGCAAAACAAACAGACTGACCAAATTCTAGAAGGGAGGACAAAACACCCTCTATATCATTCGGTGTTGATGTGAAAGATCATATTGTACAGTTAGAGTAAATGCAGCAGAAACTGGACGTGTGCTGGTTTAGTACAGGTGTGTGTGTGTATGCGTGCGTGCGTGCATGTGTGTGTGTGTGTGTGTGTGTGCATGTGTGTGCGAGTGTGTGTGCGAGTGTGTGTGCGTGCGTGGGTGGGTGAGTGTGTGTGTGTGTGCGCGAGTGAGTGTGTGTGTGTGTATTTGCCTGCGAGTGTGCGTATGTGTGTGTATCTGTGTGTGTGTGTGTGTGTGTGTGTGTATGTGCGCGAGTGTGTGTGTGTGTGTGTGCGTGCGTGTGTGAGAGTGTGTGTGTGCGTGCGTGCCTGCGAGTGTGTGTGTGTGTGTGTGTGCGTGCGTGCGAATGCGCCTGCGAGTGTGTGTGTGTGTGTGTGTGTGTTCGTGTGTGCGTGCATGTGTGTGTGTGTGTGCGAGTGTGTGTGCGTGCGTGGGTGGGTGTGTGTATGTGCGCGAGTGCGTGTGTATTTGCTTGCGAATGTGCGTATGTGTGTGTATCTGTGTGTGTGCGTGTGTGTGTGTGTGTGTGTGTATGTGCGCGAGTGTGTGTGTGTGTGTGTGTGTGTGTGTGTGTGCGTGCGTGTGTGAGAGTGTGTGTGTGCGTGCGTGCGAGTGTGCCTGCGAGAGTGTGTGTGTGTGTGTGTGTGTGTGTGTGTGTGTGTGTGTGTGCGAGTGCGCCTGCGAGTGTGTTTGTGTGTGCGTGTGTGTGTGAGAGTGTGTGTGCGTGCGTGCCTGTGAGTGTCTGTTCAAACTGTCCCACCTGCAGCCAGAGTTTGTTGTTGACAGCATCACGGATGGTGGCGATGCACTGGAACGTGGCGTTCTGTCCGGCATTCACCTCCACATCCCCCAAACGCAGGAAGTGAGGTGATTTATCTGCATTCGAAGGAAAAGACAACAACACATGACATTATAGCACTGAAACATCATAATACTAAAGCTTTCAGAGTTAACCAGAGCGGAACACTCCCAGAACAAGTGCATTAATGCAGGAAGAATAAATAGATTTCACCCAATTACATACTGTAGTAAACCCAGCGTTGAACACACTGCTGGTTACAGTACAACGGTCACACTATTAACGAACACTTTTACTTCAATATTATTGACTATTTTAATATTACAGCCTATTTAGCTGCGTATTAATAGTTAGTAGGGTGGATTAAGGGATCTAGAATATGCTTTAGTACTAATAAACAGCCCATATGCTAGTAATATGCATTTTAAAGAGCAATAGTGAGAATTGGTCCCTAAACTAAAGTGTTACTGATCATCTGATGGTTTATTTTTGAGCTCTGTGGCAGGGAGGTTGAAGGCTTGAGACAACCACTGAATTATCACCATTGTGCCCTTGATCAACACCTAAAATCAAGCGTAAGACTCTTTACTAAAAACCGAGTGGCTAGTCACATAATCTGCAGTAGTACCAAGTTTGTCAGAAACGTCAGTGTAACGTATATCGGCAGGAATTCAACTCTACAAGTCACCAGAAGGGGGGCAGCTAAAGAATCCGCAGCCCTCTAAAAGCCCCTCCTCCGCCTCAGCGCAAAAAGCGCGCGTTTTCTTCCTGTTATGGAACAAAGGAATGTAGCGAGAACGTTTCCTAAAGACATTCGTTCATTTCATGACTTTCAAAGCATCCACAAAGAAATATATGGATATTAATGTGTACTCTTTCTCTCATATGCTTGTGGAATATGAATATTAATTTAGGAAAACGTGGGCTGATTTCTAATCATACTTTAAGCTGGAATGTTTAGGTTGTGTTTAGACTTTTATGAATGGTTACAAAATTGTATGAATCAATAAGATAACGAATGTGGTGACAGTATAAATGTGTAAACACGATAAGAGTTTTAATACAGGCGTACAAACAAGTTATCTTTCCTCACATGAAAGGGGCTTTGCAAAAACCAGCCGGGCAGGCGGGGCTCCGCCCCGTACCGACGCTCTGATTGGACCAGCCGCCTTTGGGGATGTCCAAAAAACGGACTGTTTAAAACGACGCGCGAGCGGCGCGCCGCCCTCTCTTCCCTCTTGCAACTCTCTGGTGCTCCTGAGCTCGTAACGGCGCGCTCAAACGCGCGCAAGGCTGACCTGGAAGCCGGCCCGCTGGACTCTCACAACGAAACCAACCATCGGAGGGGGTCTAAGACGGTGCCAAAGCCGTAACGGAGCCACGAATTCAACGATTGCGGAGGAGAGCTTTCCCGGTGACGTCACGCAGCCGTCTCAAGTCTCCACACGAGAGCAACCGAAGGAGCCCGAGCTGAACACGTGACGCCCGAAACAAAGAACTCCCGCGGGAAAACGAACCAACTTCGAGCCTGCTTTATACCAATCCAAGCAAGTACAAACTGAATTCCTAATCCTGACTGAACTGGTTAAAAATTTGATCTGAATGCAGTAACGAAGCAGAGATTCGTTCGTGATCTTTTGGCTGGTTGGTTAAGTTATGAAATAGGAAAGAATGTCATTCTTTAAACCTTAACCTCAAAACTCTCATATATGTGTGTATGTTTGTGCTTTTATTAAATAATCCATTTATGTTAGAATAGCAATATCACGAATAAACCTTTTCCATTTTATAAACAAGTGTCTCTGGAATGTGATTTGAAGTATTTTTATCCTTATTTGCCCTAAAGATAACGCAACCTAGCTCAAAACGAGATTTTAATTGAGATTAACAGAATGTACTTTTTAGTGATTGCTGGACAAGCACTTAATAAGGTGTAAACTGTAAAGAAATATTAATAGGGCTTAATCGAGCATATTAAATATTTAATAACTAATTCCCGGAGCTGAAACAATAGCTCCATATTAAACTGGTATTTTTACTACATCAGCATCATCGGATCTTTTATTATCTGATCAGATAGAGTCGTGATACATAACACAAGCCAATCGCAACATTTCCCCACATCTGGCTCTGAAAGTAATACTGTGTGTATATTGTTCCTCTCTGTCAGTGTTTCATTGGCTCTCTCTGCAGTTTAATTAGTCTGAGTGTTCATTTGGCAGATCCGTGGTTAGAAACACACAGAGAGGAGCACGAGATGAAGAGAAGAAGACAAAAGCACTGTGAGAAGAACATAACATACAGCCATCAATATTTACATTTCAGTTTGAGCTCTACAAGCTTTGTTCAGCAACAGAATAATTTACATGCATTCTCTTAAAGATGGAGAGACAAACACAGCCTGTTTAGACAGTCCATGAAAACAGTTGTTTAGTTCATATCTGTAGCTTTGTACTCATAGTCCATCCATTAATTATCCAAATGACTTACATTGCATTCATGACACACACATATAGAGATGTAAATCGGATGGTTCGTCACGATTCGATACGATATCGATTCTCATACCCAGCGATACGATATTTGCCGATACCTCAAAAAATGATACGATACGATTACGATTCGATTCAGGAGTATATCGATCAATATATGTATATAATATAATATTGATATTTTAAACAACCATCT
This sequence comes from Oxygymnocypris stewartii, assembly GCA_003573665.1. Classification (NCBI taxonomy): domain Eukaryota; kingdom Metazoa; phylum Chordata; class Actinopteri; order Cypriniformes; family Cyprinidae; genus Oxygymnocypris; species Oxygymnocypris stewartii. The sequence continues at coordinate 11,318 of QVTF01020377.1, read as the reverse complement.
ACATTTTTATTAACTCACAAATGTAACCAGAAATATATAACATGAACATAAATCTAAAAATGCTGCTATGGGCTCAGCTTTTCGACAGAAAACCAAATTACAAGTCTAAGTATTGAGTGAGTAGTGAGCACTTGTATTTTTCTTTGACAGCATGAGATTTATTATTTGTTTTCTTTCACTTTAAGAATGAAAGCACAGATTTAATATACAGATACACGTGCCTTTTTTCTCCACAGTTTACATTAAGACACATGCTATGCTTAACCGACTGTTTACAAGGATATTAGCCAAAACATGCATTGTATTGTCATACATCGTATCGATATATTGATCAATCGTTACACCCCTAATAGAGACAGGTTTAACAGCTCACACCAGTGCCAACTACTGTCAGGATTTACTAAAGACACGAGGTGAAACATTAGCTAAAAAATGCTTCCCTTTCAGATGCTAAATATAGGGAAGGATCATGCAAGGTTTGCAGCAGTCAATTTACTGGTGTTTGCGCCATTATTTAACATCCAGAAACGCATGTCTTGACTCACTGCATCGGTTATTAATGGAAATGATCTGTCTCTCACTGTCAGTAAACAATTGAGTCTTCAAGCATTGAGGATGATTTTATTGTCCTCTTGCTTCTTAAAAAAAAGACACAGAATGTAAGTATTGGGTCCATCCAATCCTAAAATATAGAGAGGATGGAGAGTTCCTCCTTATCACAGAGCAGCGGGATTATCACGGGCGATTCAACGTTTACTTAACGATGTCAGTGGCTCGGTTTGATGCGATACTAGAGTCACATATTAAAAGACCACCAATATCTGTGAACTCAGTGTGCAAGGATCTACATACAGTGCTTTGTGCTGCGAGATGAAGCAGATGAATTCGACAATCGTCATTCTGGATTTTCGTCAACACTGATTTCTGTGACGCAGCTTCACATCACACAAGAACACATCAGTACTGTTTCTGATGGGCTGCCCTTAAAATAAAACACTCTCCAACACAGCTCCTTCATGTCCCTCTCTTCCTGCATCATGGTAAAAAGATGTCCTCCGTGATCAGCCGGAAGCATTCGGAGGGAATATAATCCATGCTGCGAGTGTCAGTAATCCAGGCGCGTCTGCTGATTGTACCGTCACTTGACCCCTAAACGCTTCGTGCTAAGTGGAGTACTCGGCGTGTAATAAGAGCTAATTATATATATCAGACATGGAGCAGGGCAGCTCTCAGTGTCACTTATTCACTGCTTGTGCTAGTAATGCCCTATTTGATCATTTATTGATCGCGCTGATGTGCTCAGAAAACACTCACGCTGCTGACATGATGCTCTTGTCAATACTGCTCGTTCCCTGAAAATATTTAACTTATGATCTATGATCTATGATCATTTCATAGCCTGATTCAATATGAAATGGTATCTGTATAATTTTGGTACTGTGTTTTTTTATTGTTTTAGGCAACATTTACTTGATCAAAAATTCAGAAAAAGGTAATATGGCAAAACATTTGGTAACACTTTACTGTAAAGACAAATTTTCACAATTAGTTAGTTGCTTATTAGCATGCCTGTTATTATCAGAGCTGTTTATTAGTGCTTATAAAGCATATTTTGCATGAGCATATTCTACATCCCTAATCCTGCCCAGTACCTAAACCTAACAACTACCACAATAACTATTAATGAGCAGCAAATTAAGAGTTTACTGAGGGAAAAGTTGCAGTTAATATTTTTTTAATAACAAGAATTGTTTGTTTTTGTTTTTTATTTCAAACAGCTGTTCCCTTTCAAGGGAACACTTTGCGTGATAAGTCTTGAAGCACATGTGAAATCAATCCAAGGTGTAATTGGGACGTCAGAGCGTGTAACATCACGAACCAGGAAGCTATAACGCCTGCCCAAAAGAAGCTGTCACTAGCTTTTTGTGTCTTCACAAGCGCTCTGTGTGAAATTGTCTGTCCTATTTGGTGTTGTATGTCATTACTTTACAAAGAGAGCAGATATGGCGAGCAAGCAATGACAAGCTTTTAGAATGTGCATTCTTCCCTGCCCGCGTTATCTAACAGGTGGGGACACACACATTATTTGTGTTGCCTGTTTGGGAGAAGAGCATGCACGCTCGAGAGTGTGCTTCCCCTGCGGATGCTCCGATCCCGCCTGGCGTTCTTTCACAAGGCTCGCGTTCAGGCTTGCGTTCCCCAGGGCTCTGGTCCCGCTGTTGCCGAGGCACAGCGAAGGCTGCAGTCCTGGAGTTCGCAAAGGGATCTGTCAGCGGAGGTAGAGACCGGCTCTGCCTTCACCTGACAGATTCAGTGCCTCGTCTCAGGGTTGGGAAGTACGCGCTGTGGTTTCTTCTGCCCTGATCGAGGCACAGACACTGCAATGATCTGATTCTGAGGAATTAGATGTTGTAAGTGCCAATGCAAAGTATACTGAGGACTCGCCACCTCAGTCGCATGCTTATGAGGAGAGAGAGGTTGTAACAAGAGCGGTTGAGAGATTGAGTATCGATTGGCTAGCAGAGAAAGAGGACGTTCGTTCAAAAAGCAGACTTGACGAACGCTTCTCGCCTTCTCGTGCACAACCTCAATGCCAGGGATTGGCGTTTTTTTTCCCCTGATCTCCACACCGAGGTGTCGAGATCATGGGAGATGTAGAGATAAGCAGAGCGTGGCTTTTCTTGCTCCCCCACCTAAATGATGGGGACACGGGAAGCGCGCTCAACCGCAGCCTTCAAAGTGTAAAATGGGTCTGAGGACTGTTATTATTACTTTTATGAAAGCTGTGTGGAAGAAGTCCTGATGCCCGAGGGCTCAGGCCAATGAGGACATCCCCCCCCCCCCCAAAGTGGAGCGGTCAACACCTCATTTTACGGTGTCCGTCTCCCTTCTGTGTCCTCAGGAGACCGTTCTGCCAACCCTGCCACCTCTTGTACTTCAGGGCGCGGCGGTCTCTGGTGAGAGCATATCTCAAGGTCCACCCAGAAACATAGTGGCCTTGGGATGCCCACCCCCCTCCGAGGAGGGTTTCAGAGCGGTCAGTTCAGATGCTTCCTGTCTGTTCATGAAAAACAGGAGGTTTCAGGAAGTCGTTCTAACTGCACAACTACATATAAATCCAGAAACCAGTCTCGAGAGTCTGGTACCTCTAGTAGAAATTTGACAGCGTGGAACTTCTGCCAATATATCTCGTTGGGTCCTGCAGACTATAGAATAAGGGTTTATGGGGTGTTTTCCACCAAAGTGGCCCCCAGCAGGTTCTGGTAATGGAACAAAAAGTGAAAGCTCTGTTAGAGAAAGGGACCATAGAATATGTACCTCACTCCAACAGGGAAACCGGGTTTACAGCCGGTATTTCATAGTTCCAAAGAAGGATGGGGGGTTGCGTCCCATTTTAAATCTTCGGGTTCTCTTTCTTTCTTTCTTTTATTTATTTATATAGCACATTTATACACAACTTAGAGTTGACCAAAGTGCTTTACAAAACAATGTAAACAACAATACAACAGAGCACAATTATAAAATAATAGAATCCCAGTAGGTAGATACAAAAACCCTTCATTGATTTGCCGCAAATCGATCAAGAAGATGAGATTTAAGCATAACTTTAAAAATAGATAGAGAAGTCATCGTTCGGATGGCAACCGGAAGATTGTTCCAGAGTGTAGGACCCACAATTACAAAGGCTCGATCGCCACGATGTTTCAATCTGGACCTAGGCATTGATAAAGTTCCCAAAAATCTGGATCTGAGTGGCCTCACAGATTTGTGTGTTTGCAACAACTCGGTGAGGTAGATTGGTGCAAGATTATTAAGTGCTTTAAAAAACCAATGTTAAAATTTTGTATTCCACTCTAAGTTTAACTGGTAGCCACTGTAATGTGGTCAGAATGGGAGTAATGTGCTGAAATTTACGCGTGCCGGTCAATAGCCTGGCTGCTGCATTTTGAACCATTTGCAATCGCTCCATGGAGGACTGATTTATCCCATAGTACAGCGAATTGCAATAGGTTCTGAACGACTCTGTCATGCAGCTCAAGTTCAAGATGTTAACTTTGAGACAAATCGTGCCACAGATCAGATCCGAGTACTGATTTGTCAGGATAGATCTCAAGGAAGCATACTTCCACATATCCATCCTTCCATGTCACAGGAGGTTCCTGAGGTTTGCTTTTGGGGGCAAAGCATACCAGTATTGGGTTCTTTGGTTTGGCCTAGCATTATCACCCCGCACTTTCACGAAATGCGTAGATGTAGCCCTGGTGCCTCTTCGGCTTCAGGGTATTCGCATTATGAACTACATCGACGATTGGTTGATTCTAGCTCAATCGCATCAGTTGGCAGTGTGGCATCGAGATGTCGTGCTGGCCCACATGAAAGAGTTGGGGTTATGGCTAAAAGCCAAAAAGAGTGTGCTTTCTCCACTACAGAGGACCACCTTCCTTGGCGTGGAATGGGACTCAACGTCGATGCAAGCGTGCCTGTCACCGGCACGTATAGAGTCCATCCTGTCAGCTGTGAAAGGAATAAGGCTAAGCCAGTCACTCACTGTCAAACAGTTTCAGAGACTGTTAGGTCTTATGGCAGCATCATCCAACGTGATACCATTTGGACTGCTGTACATGAAACCTCTACAGTGGTGGCTCAGGACCAAAGGGTTTTCCCCCGAGGGGCAACCCCTTTCCCAAGGTTACGCGGCGATGCTTTCGTGCCTTGGTAATGTGGAAGAAACCTTGGTTCCTGTCCCAGAGTCCCGTGCTAGGAGCTTCATGTCGTCGCAGGATGCTAACGACAGATGCCTCTCTCACGTGCTGGGGAGTAATCCTAGAGGGACGCTCGAGTCAAGGTCTGTGGAAGGACCATCATCTCTCAAGGCACAGCAACCGTCTGGAGATGTTGGCTCTATTTCTTGCTCTCAAGAATTTCCTAGCAGATCTCAGGGGCTACCATGTGCTTGTCCACTCAGACAACACATCGGTGGTGTCCTACATAAATCACCAGGGGGGTTTGCGGTCACGTCCACTTTGCAAATTGGCGTGCCAAATACTCCTGTGGTCCCAAGGGAAGTTGTTGTCTCTTCAAGCAGCTTACATCCCGGGGGCCCACAATAAAGGAGCAGACATCCTGTCGAGACAGGGGCTTAGGCCCGGGGGATGGAGGCTCCACCCCGAGGTGGTGGAGCTGATATGGAGGCATGAGGGGATCTATTTGCGTCTTGAGAGACGTCTCACTGTCCACTCTGGTTCTCGCTCATGCATCCATCTCCTCTCGGACCTGACACGATGGTGCAGACTTGGCTGATGCTTCGTCTGTATGCATTTCCCCCGATCGCTCTGTTCACGGGAGTCCTGGAGAGAGTTCGCCAAGACTGGGTTCTACTACTTCTCATTGCCCCGCGGTGGCCGGGCAGAGTATGGTTCCCAGATTTAATATCCCTTCTCGACGGGCCTCCTCTGTCCCAAGCAGGGGGCTCGATATTTCACCCCCAACCAGAACTGTGGAAACTGTGGGCTTGGCCTCTGAGGGGGCCCAGCTCATAGACTCAGGTCTCTCAACCGAGGTTGTTGAGACCATTCTCCACTCCAGAGCTCCTTCCACGAGGAAACTTTATGCCTTGAAGTGGAGAGTTTTCACTTCATGGTGTAGTGACCATCAGCTGGACCCCGTTAACTGCCCAGTCGGTACAGTGCTGGAGTTCCTGCAAGAGCGGTTCACTGCAGGGCTAGCCCCGTCCCCTTTATAGGTTTATGTGGCGGCCATAAGTGCTTAACACATTCCTTTGGGTGGAATGTCATTGGGGAAGACCCCCTGGTATCTCGTTCTGAGGTGCTGCAAGCTTTCTGTCCTTCTCCTTTCAGAATGCGGACCAGGAAAGGCACAAGTTACTTTGCCCAGTGCGGGTATTAGATGCTTACGTCCACAGAGCTGCCCTGTGGCGTAAAAATTAACAGTTGTTTGTATGTTTTGGACCTCCTAACAACATTCATCAGATTTTATTATTTGGACCCCAGGTTCTCTCGTCCTAGTGCTGCTCGCTTGATTTCACACAGGACAGGCACTCGTCGCTATGACGCAACGTTCGTTCCCTCTTCAGGGAACCGAGGTTACAGTAGTAACCGAACATTTTCTGTGTGATTATCTGTTAAAATGTAATTGATGCACAGCTGTATTTTCAGCATCATTACTCCAGTTTTCAGTGTCACATGATCTTCAGAAATCACAATAATATGCTGCTCAAGACACATTTCTGATTATTATCAATGTTGAAAACAGTTGTGCTGCACAATATTTTTGTGGAAACTGTGATGCATTTTATTT